>PVJL010006930.1:0-84737 GCA_004026885.1 Lyroderma lyra
ATGTGTGTGTGCCTGTGTGTATGCGTGTGCGTGTGTGCATGCATGTATGTGTACGTGCGTGTGTGTGTGTGTGCGTGTGCGTGTATGTGCGTCTGTGCATGTGTGTGTGTGCCTGTGTGTGTATGCGTGTGCGTGTGCATGAGCATGTGTGTGCGTGTGCGTGTGTGTGTGCGTGTGCGTGTGTGTGTGTACGTGCGTGTGCGTGTGTGCATGTATATGTGTGTGTGTGGGTGTGGGTGTGTGACAGATCCAAGATGCCTGCCTGGACCCTGCCCTCTCCATTTTCGGGTTTCTGGGCCTTCAGAATCTGCCACTGTGCCCTAGAAAACACCAGAGAGAGGACAGAAACCTCCCAGCACAGGGCAGGCCCGCAGGGGTCCCGGTCTGACACAGCTGGCGCACTAAGCCTTGGGCCTGGGTGTCCTCATCTGGAACCCAAGCCGAGAGTGCCGCGCTGCCCAGGCTGCATGACTTCAAAGAGATGGTGTGTGTGTAGGAAAACTGTCCACACTAACGCAAGGAGCTTAGCCCTGCCAAGAGAATTCTGGGCTTGGGGAATTAGGGGAAAATTGAGCTTGCACTCTCACATTTATCATCATTTCCATTCTGACTACAGGCTGTCTAGACACCTGCCTGTAAATGGAAACTTCAAGGGAAGAGAAGCTGTGTGGCTGGCTGGGGAAAGCTGGCTTGTCATCTTCTGATGGTGGCTGGCAGCACTGGCAGTGCCAGACCCGCCGGTGGCCTTGCAGTGCACCATCACCAGGCAGGTGGCCGGGCGAGGCCTCCCCAGTAGGCAGAGGGTGCAGAGGAACAGTCAACAGGTCTGTGGAGGCCAGGCTGGACAGCTGCTTAATGGCCTCCCGAACCCACTGCCCAGCCCATGCTGGAGCCGTTTAAAGATCCCACCTAGAGCCTCCCAGCTGTCCTGAGATAGGAGCTGCGGGTGTGTGCTCAGACCTGTGGAAAGAGAATTCCATGAGGCAGATACAGGCCTTGGGATCAGGGAGACCTGATCTGCATTCAGCTCCATCCCTGGGCAAGTTAGGGTGCTCCTGAAGCTCAGTGTCATCACCTATAAAGTAGGAATAACAACAGTGACCACCCACAGCGTTGTTGGGGTAATTAAATGTGAGAAATCATATAACCTGTATATATCACAAGCTACCTTGCATGCTCAGTTAATGTTAGCCATCACTCTTAGTTGTTATTGTTTATGCAATTGTCTCTCCTAGAGGAGATTGCAAGGTCTATGAGGACAGGAACCTCAGGTTGCACAACATAATACCCGTTATGGCAACTCAAGCTTTTCTGTGCAACTGGCATGTATGATGTGTGTACATCATGCTAGACTCTCAGCAGGGTCTCGCTTGTGATGGACTGCGAGATGTAGGAAAAGCTGGTCCCCAACTCATTGCATGGTACACCAGTGTCTCCAGGGCCAACATGCTCTTTCTCTCTTCTGGTCTCTTCTCTCCCCTGGTCTCTTCTCTCCCTGCCTCCTAGCCACTAAGGTCCTTAGGGCTCTCAGCTCTTCCCCTTGGGCTAAAGCAGATGAACAAAGCTCCAGAGAGCATCTGATACACGCACACACACTCAAGTATAGATAACTGGTAACCACTGCCTGTGTTGTTTCTCCAAGGGATTATTTTAATTCTAAGAAAGGTTTAAACTTAGAGCAGATGTTCTTAACCTGGGTTCACTGAAAGTCTGAATAAGTTAAATGTACTTCACTTTTCTCCTGGGGACAAAAGCAGATTTGCCATTGGTCTGTGAACCAAAAAAAGGTTTAAGAAATGGTTCCCTAGAGCAGTACAAGGGCAAGGGACCCCAAAATCCCCCCAGAATTATCTTCTGGAGGTCAGGCCTTTTGTAGTACAGCCTTCTCCTGCTAAGTGAGAGTTCTGGGGACTCATGTGCATCCGTGTGCCAGCTGGCGTCACTGTGAGAGTCTGTGTTCAGCTTCAGTGAAATTTTTTGGAGACTCTTTCAACATGTTTGCCCGTTTCGCGATGGGTGATTGACACGAATTACGTGTGGCGTGACAACGCACCTGCCCACGCTGTGCTGAGTGCTCAGCAGTTTTTGACTAAAAATGGCATGAGCCCCATGCCCGACCCTCCCTAGTCACTTGAACTTGCCCTGAGTGACTTTTTTTTTTGTTTTCCCAGATGAAAAAAGTCCTCAAAGGAAAATGTTTTGTCAATGTGGAAGAGGTAAAACAAAAAAAGACAGAAGCACTAAAAGGCATTGAAATTGAAGAGTTCAAACACTGTTTTGGGCAGTGGGAAATGTGTCTCCATAGGTGTATAGCAACAAATGGAGAGTACTTTGAAGGGGACTGAAGTTTAAGCACGTAAGAACAAATACACAATTTTTTAATAATAAATTCTGAGTCTTTTTGTTTTCTTTTTTTTTTGGTTCCCCCTCGTAGAACTTTCTGTGATGAAGGAAATGTTCTGTATCTGTGTTGTCCACTATGGTAATCACTAACCACTTGAAGTGCAGATAGTGCAAGTGAGAAACTGAAGTTTTAATTTTATTTTTATTACTTAATTTAGAGTCAGGTTAAAATAGCCACATATGGCTGGTGGCTACCATATCAGACCACACAGCCTGAATGACAAAATTCAAGACTAAAATTTATACATTTTTGGAAAAGTGGTATTTTAGAGTACATAAGGGGATTCCTATGGGAAGAATTTTTCAAGGTCTTTAAAATTTTAAAATTCATTCATTCTTCCCTCCATCCATGCATGGGTCAGCACTGACGTCTGCCAAGTAGCCACCAGGCATGCAGTACTGAGGGGAAAGAGCAAACAGTGACCAAGAGAAGGGCTTCCAGTTCACTGGGGACCAGAGGGTCTGCTCAGAATGTTTGGGTGGCCTTTGAAGGGAGGGCAACTCGGATTTAGAACAGTCCCACCCTCATGACACTTGGCAATCTTGTGAGCAACAGAATGTCTGTTCCCCTTAGAAGGATGTTTGGTCTCCAAGGGTTTGGGGAGAGAGTGGGAGGATTGCAAAGTGGAGGAGACTGGGGATGTCTCCTAGATGTTCAAGGTTATAGATGGAAATTTCATAGTTAACTTTTTATGGATATCAATGAGGCAACCTTTGGGAAACCAGGGAACTTAGCATCTGGCTTTCATTGATATTCAGACTTCTCTTGCATGTTATCACTAGCTCATCTACTCCCCGTGCTGTGGTAAAGATTAATTAGCTTTTGTGGATAAAGCTTTTACAGTAGTGTGTGATGCACAGTGAATACTCTGTGTCAGTTATTATTATTGAGAGAATGCCCAGTAAACGTACGAGTGGTAGGTGCTCAACACATGTTTGTTGAATGAATGAATGAGGTTGCCAAGTATACAAACTTAAAAAGCATTAAGCAGAACCAAACAACAGCTGAATTTCAGTGTGTGTACATTTCGTTGCCTACAAAATGACCCAGTGCCATGGCCAAGGCTATCACAGTATCCGCAGAGACAATAAAAGAAGGCTTCTAGGACAGGCTTTGTGAGTGTGCCCGTGATGGTTTGCCACAATGACTCTGTGAGCTAGGCAGACCAGAAGTAACATTTTAAACCAGACAGAAAACAACGGTCCTGTCCCATTGCACATGGTACATATGGGCAGTCTCGTCTCACTGGGCTAAATTTAAGGTGTCAGTCGGCTGACCATATGTACTGTTTGAAATGGGACAGGACCATTGTTTTCTGTCCCATTTAAAATGGTACGTCTGGTCAGCTTATTTGTGACCCCCATCCTAGGGCCATGGCTTCTCACGTGAGAATGGACTAGACGCTGCCTCAGGCCCGCTCCAGCTGCAGTGATCTAAGCATGCCACCTGTCTCTCGCTGGGCCTTTGCAGTGCTGGAGGCGTAATGACAATATCCACATCTCCTCCAGCCAAGGGGCCTCCAATAATCACCATATGAACATGCTCAAAGACGGGATTTGGGTTCCAAATGACCCATTTTGCAACAGCTCAAGAATTTCCAGTTGTGTCTGCTAATAAGCATAAAATCCAGAGTGGGATGGCATTTCGGGACATCTGCAAGTAAGCGATGGAGGCACTCTTGGCTCTGCCCAGGGATGGGGTAGGCCAGCATCCACAGAAATAGACAAAACAACCCCAACAAGGTCCAAATTACACACTATAGAATTTTTAAAACTTAGTTTGGGTGAATAACCTCTTTTGTGCCTGGCTGCCATCAAGCTGAACACAGTCATAACTCCTGTCTGTTGGCTGCCTGCAGCCCTCAATGTGGTCTTTGTCTTGTCAGCACAGAGCTCTTTGGCCTCGGATTCCATTGTTCTGAATAAAATGCCAGAATTGGTCTCCAGATCGCTATTGACTTTATATTCTCTTAGAAGAGGAGGGGAAATGGAAGCTGAGCAGGCCAGCTAGCCAAGGTGTGAGGAATGGAAAATGTTACAGGGTGGGAAAGTCGGGGAGAAGGGTGATCTGGGGTGGGGTTGCTAGAAGACCGTCCTGCATAGTTCCGGGGAGATGACGTCTTCATGCTTGAGCGTGGAGCCAGGCTGCAAAGAGGAATGTGTATTGGCATCTCTTGGAATGACCTCAGTCTCTGAAGGAATTCTTCCAAGCAGGACATTTCTGAAGAGTGATAAACCCAGACCTATCTGCTTCACCAGTGGAAAGGCCTGCATTCTTCACTCTCTCTCTCTTCTCTGGCATAGCAATGAGCAGGGAAGTGAGGGAACTCAAGACTTGAGTGGGCCAGACCTGGCTGGCTGGGTCATTTCCTAGCTGTGAAGCATTGGGCAAGTTTGTTCATGTCTCTAAGGCTCAGTTTCCTTAGCTCTACGATGGGATTACTAAATCTATCTTGTAGAGTCATTGCAGGACAAAATGACTATATATGAAAGAAGTTACATTAAGAAAATGGAAGGGGGTTCCCAGGGGTTCCCTGGTGGTGCAGTGGGTCGGCTTCGGCACTCCCACCGCCGCGGCCTGGGTTTGATTCCCACTCAGGGAACCAACAGCCCCCCACCCAAAAAAAAGAAAAAGGAATTTTGCAGTATCATTATTTAATGACTCTATTCGGTATTGACATGTTCAAGGACATCAGCCAGGGTGCCTTGGCCAGTCCATGGGTACCACCACTTCCTCCTCCACAAGCCCAGCATGCCAAGTATAACAGTCCCCTCTGGAGTTCCTTCTCTGCTCTATGGGGCATCGCCATCTTTGTGTCCCAGTCCTCAGGGGCCCAGAGTCTGGATGCAGGTGGAATATGCATCTCCCTGACTCTGTGCTGAGCTCTGTGTCCTGGAGTTCTTGCACCTCTATTAGTTCAGGGCCAGGCTGCTCACACTGGGATCAGTACGTAAAGTATGTCAGGGCGTACACAATACCGTGCAAAATAAATGTGGTACATCTTATTGGAGCATCAGTTTTCCTCATTAGTATCTAATTGAAAATATGTTTTTTAATAGTAAGAGAATAATTATACTGAAGAGTAGGATGCACAATTTGCATACAAGTTTAAATCAAACCCAAGGCCTATCCATGATAGTTTTCATTTGTGACTGTGCCACAGATCTCCCCAGGAACCTCTCATTATCTTTCGGTGGACAGTTAATTATAAAATTTTGAAAAGTCTTGGGATGCTGTCAGAGGGTAAAATGAGAGTAGAAGAAAGAAGCTCAGAGCATTTGTCAACATTTAAGTCCCTTGGTTGGACTGAGTTAAATTAGCCAGGTAACTACCAGAGTCTAAGGCAGTAAGATGGCCAAGTGGGCTATGAATTCCATTTTGGTGAATTATATGATTCATTGCAATGGGGTGGTAGCCTCTTTTCTCTTTCTCAGTCTCAGTATTTGAGTTCCTGGGGTCTCACAGACCTGATACCAAAGCCAGACTCGACCATAGATAGTTGGACATTCTAGGATGATGGTCCCTGAAAAGGCAAAGTTGTCATCTTTCAGGTTGGGAAGGCAGGGGTTAGGTCTTGGTCGTGCCAACACAGAGGCCTTTGGTCCCCAATTCCATTGTTCTGATTAAAATGCCAGAATTTGATGGGGCTGAAGAGTTGTAAGTCAGATGTGGTACATGATGTGTACTATGTGAGGGATATTGAAACAGGAACCATGGAAATGATACGTCCAGCATTTCTAGGGGACTCAGGCTCACCCTACTCCAACCAAGTGTTAATAACTCATACATCCCAGACCTAGTGAACAATCATGTGAGCTAGAAACAATGGCTGAATTCCAGGCCGGTGGTTCCCAATAATGGTGTTTATCAGAACTGTGATGCCTATTAAATATATTCACCTGCAGGGACCTCTTCCAGGTCTTCTGAATCAGAATCTGTCTACTAAAATATGAGTTTATAAGAGCCTCTGGAAGCTTCCAGGTTAAGTTCATCTCACCGCAAGTGTCTTATCTTGACCCTGGGTCTGTGCTTGCACTGAATATCTACTCTGTGCCAGGGATGGGCCATGTACTGGGGGAGAGTACAAAACGGTTTAAGACATGGCTCTGCCCTCAAATAACTTGAAGACATGAAAAGAAAAAGACAAATTACAACTTCATGAGTGTATTCAAGGCAATGCTGCTGAGCACCCAGTAAATGGTACACACTAGAAGGACTATGAAACCATCAGAGGGTTTGTGCCAGTACCTGTCATCAACTGGCCAAGAGACTTGCAAACTGTGGGCAGAACCAGAACAATGATTCCAGTTGGGTCTAAAAGGGAGTCAACATTTCACTCTGTCTCACCTGGTGGGCTGGCACCATTTTCTGTGCAGAACTTGCTGCATGGCAGAGACAGTGTTGGGAGGAAATTCGTACCTAAATGTCTGGAGAAGGTATGAAGGGCCATGGAGGAAAAGACCATGACCCCTTTCCCTGCTCATGTCTGCATGCTGTGAAGTGAAGGCTACAGGAGGCAGCCAAGGCAGCTGTTTTCACAGGGGCTCAGGCAGTGTTGTTTGGGAGCCCAGGCGACAAAGTGACCTGCAGAGAAGAAGAAGCACACGTTTCTTCCTTGCTTGCATCCTTGGAACTCTACAGCATCATGGCGGTAGTCCATAGCATGAGAGTGAGAGAGCTTGGAAGCCAGGCTGTGGATGGCATTCCCAATGGGAGCTTGGTGGGAGGACACTGATGTTTGGTGGGCATGGCAATAAGATGGACTTCAGAGGGATCCACATGAGACATTCTTAGTGCATTTCCTGGGAGGAGAAGCTAGGGCTGGGGGTCCTGCATTGGCAGGGGAAGGCAAGGAACCAGAAGTACCTGAGTTAACGCAGTTAAATCTAAGGTCTTCCGAGTAACAACAACCCAATATAAACAGGAAAACTGTGTGCTACCAAAGCATCAGAAGATTTTGGGGGCTGAGAGGTCAGGTTAGAGTGAATAAAGATGTCTGTGTGGGCTTGTATTTGTGGGAATGTGAGTTGCCAAGAATGATGGAAATAGCAGTGTTAGCCAGGTGCTTCCTAGAGAAACATTCTTTGGTTTTTTTGAGGGTCTAAAAGTCCATACGAAGCAGGAGGCACTCAGTGAAGATGGGGAGGGGGCACTTGTGGAAACCACTGGCTTTAATCGTTTTGTTTCTCCCAAGGCACTGGGAGAGGCTGGACCCTCCTGGGAAGGTGACCACTGGCAATGAAGATAGGAAAATCAAGGCCAAGAAGCTAGGGACCTCCCTAAAGAGAGCTCCTTTGGAAGTTGGAGCAAATAGCCCACTGGCCTTCCTTCACCACCACCAAGTAGCTCCTAATGGGCATCCTGGGTGCTCACTCTGAGCATGGGGCGCACCCTAGTCAGTGGTCCTACTGCCCAGCATCCACCTCGTAATTTACAGCTGTGTGTAACCTTGTCGTTTATTCCAGAGACTCCCTCTCTCATCTCAGGTGATGCCTCCTCTTCCTTGTGGGGATGGTCCTGTGTGCCAAGGGAGACACTCACTCAGCAGACAAGAAGCAAATTGGGCTTCAGAGAAAATTTTCAATACCATGCATGGTACCATTATCTCTCCTTTCTGCGGCTGAGAGCACAATTGGCAGACGACCTCATCCCCCAAATCCTGACAGAAGCTGTGATCGGTGGGTGCGACTATATGACACCACCAAATTTCTTCTGA
This sequence comes from Lyroderma lyra, assembly GCA_004026885.1. Lineage (NCBI taxonomy): Eukaryota > Metazoa > Chordata > Mammalia > Chiroptera > Megadermatidae > Lyroderma > Lyroderma lyra. The sequence continues at coordinate 8,121 of PVJL010006930.1, forward strand.
GCTCCCTGAAAGCTGCAGGGGACATATTAGTATTGTAGTTTCCTCTGAAATACAAAAATAAAAGTAAAATGAAACTCTGTGACAGGGATTTAAATGAGACTAAAATGCCAATTAACTCAGAGGTATTGGATGAGAATCCGTTTCTCAGAAAAATCCCAAGTCTCACTTTGTGGATTAGTTTCAATTTCCCCCAAAGCACTGAACAGTCACACCAGGGAAGCAGACCTAAGAACAATCCAGAACCTGATGCCAGATGCACTACTTATCACTTTAATTGACACTTGCTCCATATGATGTTCATACATTCACCGAATGGGTTCAATTTAATTTGAAATGGGGATTTTTGCTTTCCCTTACTGAAATATTTATTGCGGTGGGCTTTAAAGTTGAACGGCTTCAATCCTAGTATTCCATCACTTTTCCGTTTTGCTTTAAAGAATAAAAAAGACCCCCTTCAACCATGACTTATTTTGAAAAGTTTTTTGGTGCCATCTCTGTAATTAGAAAGCCTATTGAGCTATATACCTTTCCTTTCAGTAAGTCAATGGGAGAGGTGGCAAAGAGCAAAACCCTTCTTTATAGCTATCTAGCCGGAAGTCCTCAAAAATTAAATTAACAAGCACAGATCTATTGGAGAGAGGCCACCCTCAGAATCAGGCACCTCTTGTACCTTGGAGCATGTGTATGGTTGCTCTCAGCACCACTACCCCCATACACACACCAGCTGGGGGGTGAGGCAGCATCTTGGCCCAGGCGGAGGATGGAATGCCCCAGATCTTGGCGGATCACAGGACAGCAGGTGGGTCTTCCCCCGCCCCGTGTTTATTAGCGCTGACAGACGGAGTGCGAGAGCATCGCTCACCCCGGGGTGTTACATACTGATACACTGACAGGCAATTATCTTTGGAGATAGTAGTAAAACACAGTAATTAATTGGAAGAGCACAAGTGCAAGAATGGTGGCCCCAGGCCGAGGCAGAATGGTATTTCTAAAAACGCTCTGTGAGGCTGATAATTTAGTCTCAATGGGTCATTTGATTTCACCACCTCCTCCCCGATCCTGAAACCTTCCCGGAGCTTTGTTTTTCAAAAGCATTAGCCTTGAATGTGCCTCAGATGTCATGAAAGTGCGGACCAACCTCCCATAACAACTTTCCAAAATGGTGCCTGGCAATAGAGAAAAATCACCACCTTAGCAAAGATGTCTCACACAGCCCTGCTTTTGTGATGGGACATGCTGGCAGAGTGTCTTTGTTTTAAACCGAGGCTGACACATGTCTGCTTAAATAAAACATTCTCACTTCAGCTGACTGATTTGGTGGGAACAAGAAGTTCGCATGCCAAAGCGCGGGCTGACCTTCATGACCCCCCGCCCCCAGCCGGAGGGGAGCCGCGCATTGTTGTATCCTTTTACTAACAAGCACTGAGAAGTGTGAGCTTTCCTTTGGCTTGTTTTATCATGGTGACATCCACTGACCTATATTGGATATTCTGCATAATATACATGTGTCAGTGATCACACATTTGATTAAGAAGGGGAGCCGAGGACAAGGAAGAGAAGGATAGAGGAAGCATTTTATAGGTTAGAAAGAATGGACATATTATAGAGGATTCTTGGTTGCAAGGGACAGAAACCATCTGGATTTAACTTAAAAGGACAAAGGGCATATTTAGCTTTAAGGACACAGGATATCTTAACAGAATTTAAAGGAAAGCAGGCTTCCTGACTTTGGGCACAGGTCAGAAAAAGAAGCTATTTGCTCTCCCTCCATCCCTTGTCCCTTATAAGAGCTTCATTTTCCTCTTGCTATTCAAACTGGACCTTTTCCTCCCTGGTCCACATGGTGTTGGACAACCCCAAGACCCAGAAACCAGATTACATATTGAAGGTATGACCACCTGAAGGGTGTCTCACTCATGCCATCTCATGAATAAAATTTCCAAGCCCTGTACAAGGGTTTCAATTGATCTAGCTGAAGTTAGATGCCCACCTCTTGTCTAAGCAACCTCATCTCCAAAAATCTATCAGAAACCTGAGGGTCTGGTGATTCACAGGTAAGATAATATGACACCACCTAATGTGCAGCAGAGAGGTTATTGAGAATTTGAAAATAATGATAAAATAAAATAGAAGACTGTGACTTATTCTAGGGCATTGGTCCCCAACCTTTTTGGCACCAGGGACTGGTTTTGTGGAAGACAATTTTCCCACAGTTTGCAGAGTGAGGGGAGACTGTTTTCAGGATGATGCAAGCACATTACATTTATTGTGCACTTTACTTCTATTATTATTACTACATTGTAATGTATAATGAAATAACTATACAACTCACCATAATTGGGTATTGATGTGAGTCTGCAAACAATTGATTTATTATGGTCTCTGTGCAGTCAAACCTCTCTGCTAATGTTAATCTGTATTTGCAGCTGCTCCCCAGTGCTACTAGCATCACTGCCTCAGCTCCACCTCAGATTCTCAGGCATTAGATTCTCATAAGGAGCGAGCAACCTAGATCCCTCTCATGCACAGTTCACAATAAAGTTCAGCTCCTATGAGAATCTAATGCCACTGCTGATCTGACAGGAGACGGAACTCAGGTGGTATTCAAGTGATGGGAAGCGGCTGCAAACACAGATGAAGCTTTGCTCACTCACCCGCTTCTCACTTCCTGCTGTGCAGCCCAGTTCCTAACAGGCCACAGACCCATGGCTTGGGGGTTGGAGATCCTTGCTCTAGGGATAAGTCGCTTTGAACAAAACAGTTTTGCATAAGTTGGGGCAGATAGAGGTTCAATGTAAGTGGGAAAGATATGCAAAGAAGTTGAACTATAAAAAGAATAACTTCTTTTTTAACTAAAGAAAATGTTGGAGGGACATTTAGTCCTAACTGTGCTGAGTTATTTAGAGAAGCTTCGTTTTAGGGAGCAGAAGTCAGAGTTTCATGGTTGTCTGCAATGGCCCTAGATGGCATCACCCTTTTCTTCAATCTCCAGGAGAGGCATTTTACAGTTCTCTAACATTCTGCACTTCCTTTTCTGGACAATCTACATAACCCCTTGGCAAAACATGTTTAGGGGCACTAGATTCTCTTCCATCTCTTCTATTAGCCAAGAAGGAATTATTTAACTCGGGTATTGTAGATGTCATAACTCTCTGAGTTACACATGATAGAAACAAACTCACACTGGCTTTGACAGATAACACAGGACATGTCATGGCACACTGCAGCTGGGAAGTGCTTCGGAGGGTCAGAGAAGGCATGGCTGCAATCCAGAGAAAATCAGGAGTCTCGATAAGGACTCTCTTTCACCCTCTTTCCTCTCCCAGCTGAATCCCTCTATGTGTTGACTCCTTTTACTCCTGCTGAGATTCATCTTTTTCCCTGTGTTCAAAGGAAATGACATCTGGCAGTCCCAATTTCACATCTTCTTGGCACCAAGATTCAGGCAAAAAGCAGATCCAACAGACCAGTCCTTGCAAGACTATGACTGGCTTAGCTTGAGGTATGTGCACATTCCTGAACCAGTCACTGTGACCAGGGCTAGCCCCAGTCAGAATCTACCCCCTGGAGTAGGCAGGCCCACCAGCACACCATTCCAGGCACTTTCTGGACCACATGGTGTGTGAAAGGGATGGCTCTTCCAAAGAAAGGGCTGTGTGCACACAAACAGTATCCGACCACCACGGGTATTTGTCTTCTATGAGCTCTGATGTTTAAGTTCGGGAACTCATCCTAGAAAAAGTGCTACAGACCTCATTGCTGAATATCACTATAGACACCTTTGAAGTACTCCCCTTGGGAAGCTGTGCACTGGTGCCAGTGCTTAGTCCACCCTTCAAAGCAGTTTGGAACTCTTTTTCTGCAATGGTCATCAAAGCTGTCATCGTATGACCCTTGATGTTCTAAATATCACCAAAGTGTCTTCTTTGCAATATTTCCTTTATCTTCAGGTAAAGAAAAAAGTCACTGGGGGCCAGATCAGGTGAGTAGGGAGGGTGCTCCAATACAGTTACCTGTGTACTAGCTAAAAACTCCCTCACAGACAGTGCTGTGTGAAATGGAAAGCCGTGAGTTGTTGGCAAAAAATTCCAGTCATTTCTGTCTAAATTTTCCATGCAGCCTTTTCTGCACTTCCAATAGTAAACTTGGTTGATTGTCTAGCTGGTATAAATTCATAATGAACATTCCTTCTGATATCGAAACAGGTTAACAATATCATTTTGACTCTTGATTTGGACAAATGGAACTGTTTTGGTCATGAATAATTGACTGACTTCCACTGTGCACTTTGACCCTGTGTTTCAGGGTCGTATTGGTTCACTCATGTTTCATCACCAGTGATAACACAGCCCAAGACATCGTCTTGCCTCTCCAAAAGGTCTTGGCAAACTTCAACTCTCCTTTGCTTTTGTTCATCAGTGAGTTCCTTCAGGACCATTTTTGCACACACCTTTCTCATGCCAAGATTTTTCAGTGAAGATTTTTCTAAACTGTTTCTCTACCGATGTTTACTTAGTCTTCTATGATTTCCACAGTCAGCCGACAATTTTGATGCACTATTTGGTGAATTTTTGCAATGTTTTCATCAGTTGTACTCATTACTGACTGCCCTGACCTCTCTTCATAAGTGACTCTTTCTCTCCCCTCAGAAAAACATTTAATCTGTTTGTACACCTCCATTTTCTTCTTGGCATTATCCCCATAAACTTGGACTAACATGTTACTGATTTCACTTCCACTCTTGCCAAGTTGAACAAGAAATTTAATGTTTGTTCATTGCTCTAATTCAAGCTCCAACATTCTCACAACACACAAAAATACACAACAATAATGAACACCACTCAGCAAGACATGGCCACATGTTGGCACAAACAAAGCTGTGAGACAGATATATCAAGGTTATGACACCTTACTGAGTTGTTTGTACAGTGCTGCCAGCATAAGCTCACGGTGGTGAGTTCATGAACTTAACTGTCAGATTTGGGGTACAATGACAGCTCTGAGGGTCATGCCAGAAAAAATTTCGAAATTGCTTTGAAGGGTGGACTAGGCACTGGCATCAGTGCAAAGCTACCCAAGGGCAGTACTTCAGAGGCGACTGTAGTGATACTCAGCAATGAGGAATGGAGCACTTTTTCTAGGATGAGTTTCCAAACTTAATTGTCAGACTTTATATAGTGCCAATAAATAACTTCGGTGCCAAGATGCTGGGACTCTGAGGATTCATCTGACAATGGCTTCCAGTGCTCATGGGCTCTTGGCGTTCTGCCACAAAATGCTAAGAACTCAGAAGCGTGTGGGATTACTACAAGGATTTTCTGATAATAAACCTACAGGGTGACAGTTAATGTCACTTTTCAGGCTCTTTCCTCTGATCTCTCCTGAGAATATCCTCACCTTTTGTCATGAGATCTGGTTTGTTATGATGATGAAAAAAATGGAAAGGAGGAGACTAACAGGGGAAATGTTTCAATGAGGAAGATTTCTTGTTTGCTTTTTTTTAACTTTTTATTTTGAGATAACTAGAGATTCACCTGCCATTATAAAAAATAAAATACTAACATGCAGAGAGACCTTTATGTCCTTCACTCAGTTTCCCTGAAGGCAACATCCTGCATAACCACAGTATACTATCACCACCAGGGCAGTGACATGTTGCAACCCATGGATCTTGTTCAGATTTCACTGGTTTTACATGCACTCATTTGAAGACTGGATTTTAAACTGTATAATATACTCGTCGTTAATTGGAACTCAAGCAATTGGCACTCCCAAACAACAGGCGACATTGTTTTGCCGGCTGCTTGAGATTTTGCCAGCTGCTTGGGAGTGCCAGTTGTTTGAACCCCAGTCCCTTTACATTTACGTGGCATCTACCAAGCCCCATGGGTGCCGGTTAACTGAGAGTCTACTGCAAAAAATTTTCTCAGAAGTTACTTGTTTGAGTTTCTGTATCCAGATGCTTTCCTGTGATACCCAAGGATCTGATAAGATCGCACCTCGAAGGGAGAGTGGAGACAATCTATGTGACTGAGCATGATGAGGTCGTTCATTTCTGTAAATTACAGAAAGTTTTAGATTCCTAATGGAGGAGCTTGCGCTGTGCCAAATAGACATTGGAGGCACATGGGAAGTATTTTGCACTTTGCGGCTGAGCGTTGGGTGGTTTGGGAGGGAGAGAGACTGGGGTGTGGGGCGAGACACCTAGGCACTAAAGTGATGCTTGAGATGAGATATACCGAAGGACTGAGGCAAAACTGTGGAAATCAAGAAATGGGGACACACTGGGGACATACAAGAGTTGGAAAATGGGCAGCACTTTGCATCTGGGAGTGTGTGTGTGTGTGTTTGTGTGTGTGTGTGTACACATCCACTAATGGCCTTTATCAATTCCAGGGCACAACCCGGAATCCCACATTGTGTGTAGATGAGCTTTACTTGAGAATGTCTGCATGGAACTGTTTCTTAAAAGCATGGACGCTCTTTTCCCTGGGCTTGGCTCAGTTTGACAGAAGGCAGGGGTGGGTTGAAAGAATCAACCTCCCTAAAATTGTCATTTTCATTTTACGAAATTTCTAGATGTTCTATCGCTTCAACTCTCGCGAGTTTTTAAGGGGATCTTGCATAAAATCAGGGGATGCAAGGGTGGTTCTCCGACCCCCTTGCTACTGGCTGAGGTGCAAAAGAGGAGAGGGCCCACGCAAGTTGCATCATGGCTGAGGACACACGACTGCAAAGCCCGGCAGTGGGGTCCCACCCAGGTCTGCAGGTCCCCAACGTCTGTTCCCATCCTATGGGGAAGATGTGCCTGCCCTGCTTATCTTTCCCACCAAAAAAATACGTTTTGGGCAAGAACTGTGACTGTCTCTGGATCCCTAGATGTGCCTGCATAGTGCATGACATAAAGAAGCTGCTCTTTACATAGTTGTGGAAGAAGGGAGGGGAGGAAGAGAAAAAGGTAGCCCCCTAATGCTTATATACTCAAATCATAAGCATTAGGGGGCTAATTAATTGCTTGAGTTAGGATTTAATTAGGGTTCACAACAACAGCTTGAGCACCCACTGCATGTGACAGCACCCGCCCACAGTTACCTACTGGAGACACAGTGCCCACTAAGATTCCCTAAACTAAAGGCAAACCATGAACTGTATTTAAATGGCATCATCCCTATTTTACACAGTTGGAAATTGAGACTCAGAGAAGTTAAGTGACTTAGCCAATATACACAGCTGCTAAGTGGCAGGGTCGGAATTGAGACCCAGTTCTATCTCGTTCCAAAACAAGTACCTTGCCCTCTTCCCTGGGGGTGCCAGGAACTACAATTAAATGCAAACCCTTAAGTAAAGATTGCTACTATCTCACACCTCTGGACAGCAGAGGGCAAAACAAAACAAAAACACTGAGACTAGGAGGCTGGAGCCCTGGGATTGGGTCTTGGTTGTTTCTTAACCTTGTGATGCTGAGTAAAGCCCCCTTCCATGGCCCCAGGGCCTTATCTGAGAAACGATGACCTGGGTCTCCTCCCACTAGAAAGTTGTGCCTGTCCCTCACCACACTGTGCTTCCCATGTTTTGCCTGAGATTCAGGTAGAATAAATACTGTCAGATTTCCAGTGTGTAAAGCCACGTGAGCCCGCCAGTGGTCCCTGCTGAGTTTCCTTATCCCTTCCAGTCTCTTTTCCACCACTCTGGATTTTAGGGTCTGAGGAGGGGGAGGCCCAAGCTGGCTGGCACGTGTGCCTCTCCTCATGCTCAGAAGTCCATGAAGACAGACCCATGTGGGTGGGGTCCTCCGTGACCAAGGCCCCCAGGAGGGCCTGCGGGGAGTGGGCCTCTAAGGAAGGGGGACGAATGTGTGGATGGATGAACTAATGAGCGAAGGAACCAACAAATGATTATCCCTCTCTGGGAAAGGGACCAGAACTTCGGATAGCCCAGCACAGCAGGCCTGCCTTTTGCCAGGAATGAGTGTCCGCCTGCATGAGCAGGGCGCCGGGCTCCGCCTTTTACAGACACCGTGATCCTTTCCACACAGGCTGACCGGAAATGCCATCTCAAACGGGACAGAAAACAACGGTCCTGTCCCCTTTCAAAGGGAACGTCTGGTCAGCCTACTGACAGCTCGAATCTAGCCCAGTGAGACCAGGCTGACCAGACGCTCTGTTTGAAACAGGACGGGACCGTTGCTTTCTGTCCCGTTTAAAATCGGACGTCTGGGGAGTTCCCTGGTGGTGCAGTGGCTTAAGGCTTCGGCGTTGGCGCTGTCAGCGCTGTGGCCTGGGTTCGATTCCCAGTCAGGGAGCTACCCACAGACCAAAAAGCAAAAAAAAAAACAAAAACAAACAAACAAACAAAATAAATAAATAAATAAATAAAATAAAATCGTACGTAATAAAATCGTACGTCTGGTCCACCTAATTCAACAGCTCTCTGGAGTACGTGTAGTCATTTCAGCCCATTCCACAGAGGAGGGGCTGAGACGCCAAGTGCCCAGGGTCACACAGCTGAGTTCAAATCCTGAGCCGTCGGAGATCCAAGCCACTGTCTTAAGGTCTCCACCAGGGGACACAGTGCTGTGGCCTCACTGCCCCTTGTTTGTATCATCAGCTTCCCCCACTGTGGGTCTGGCACTGACAGTCCCGTCCCACATGGGCAGCCTTTGAGCAGAAATGCTTGAGGGGCTCTCCTGGCACTCTCAGGGCAGAGGGCAAGGCGCCTGCTTTGGAACAAGATACAAGTAGGTCTCAGTTCTGGCTCTGCCACTTACCAGCTGTGTGATCTTAGCCAAGTCACTTAACCTCTCTGAGTCTCCATTTCCAACTGTGTAAGCTAGGGATGATGCCATCTGCCCTTTGGGGCCGTGATCAGCCACGGGAAGTGTTCCATACAAGGGGTCACACCTGGCTGGTGGGAAATGGAGCAGTGACACAGCAGCACCTACATAGTTTGGAATAGTTGGTTTTTATATTCACCTCAGGGAGGTATGCATGGCAGTTACCTTTTGACATCTATTTACAGACAGGGAAACTGAGGCACAAAGGGATGAAAGGACAAGCCCAAGAACACCTAATTTATAATGGGTGGAGCTGAGACTGGAACCCAGATGCTAGGCCAGCCCCCAGGAAGTCCTCCTTGTCTGGGCCGTTCTGCATGTCCAGGGCCTGGTGGTGTGACCATCTCTTTTCTCAGCCCGACGTAAGATGAGCACCCTGGTCTGAGGCCCTTAGCAATGCACACCGCCCACTCAGGCAAAGGCACCATCCTTGGGCCTCGATGTGGGGAAGCAAGGCCATAAGGCACTTGCTAACATCAGTGTGACTACTGGTCCCTCTGTGTGGTGGAAGTGAGGACGTAGAACGCCAAGAAGCAAAGCAGGGAGCAGCCACAGAGACCAAGTCTGGTCAGATCCCTGGAGTGGTGGCCTGATCCTTCCCACCTGGCATCTGGGACTCGGGAGCAGGAGGTCTAGGGGAGGCAAGCCTCAGGATGCTGTGTCCCAGGCCAGTGGCCTGCTCAAAGGGGACACTCTGACCTGAAGTAGACCCCAGGCTCCCGGCGGTCAGTGCAGAGGACAGCTCGAGGGAGCACAGGGTTGGCCACAGCAGGCTCCAAGGAGGCTGAGCGTGGGCTCGCATCCCAGCCCCCCTCCTCCCGCTGTAGCCTGCCCTCCGCGGGGTGTGTAGCACGATTCCCTGCAGGCCAGCCTTCGTGTGAGAGAGAGCGTGGGATACACCTGCTGAAAAAAGCTGGTCCTTTACCTGTGTGATGTTGCATGGCAGTGTCAGAGGCCAGGGAGGCCAAGCCACCGCTCCCAGGGCACCCCGCTGAGTAGGCACAAAGCAGGGAGAACACGAGCTGCACCACGCAAAGAGATCCGCTGTGGGCAAAGCACTTAATTTCTGATTGGTTCGTGCCAGCGAGGGTCTTGCCTTGCCCCAGTTTACATGAGCAGTCAGGGTCACAGGACAGGATTCAGGGCCCTCCTGGAGAGACGACATTCTGGCTCTGCCTCCTCATTCCCCAAAAGCCTCTAGCTGTGACTTTGGGCTCCATCTCCGGATGAGGTTATGCATCGAGGTACGGTTAGGGCACAAAGAAAGCATCTGTCACATCACTCCATAAACCACTATTTCCCATAGCCATACCTTCACTTAAATGCATCTAGAGCTCCACTGGATGAGCCTGGCCTCAGCCTCTTGGGACCGTCAAGACTCAGGATGAAGCCAGGTAACCCAGACCTGCCCGGGTGTGGGGTGTCTGCACCCGCCTGCCTTGTGACAATGACGCTCCTTGTCCCACTTGTCCTCCTTCTCAGGACACCTAGGGTGTGGGGACCAGCACTGATGGAAGCCACAGCAAGCTGGGCTGGCACTGTCCTCGCTGCTGAGAAACACCCGGGTGCTTTCAAAGCGCTTTTCTCTCCTCTTCTTTCTAATGAAAACCCTCGTGTAATCTGTGAGCGCCTGGCTGCGGGAGCATGAATTATTCAGAGAAGTCCCCGATCCGTTATCTCCCCTCCCTGGGGACGCCCCTACCATTGTCCGCCCTGATGGGTCATTATGCACCCTGTGAATTTAATCTTTTAGGCTATCCGGCCCGCACAGGAAAAAAAAATGTATGAATAACAATTTTCCTGTAATAACCTTCAACTAACCTTTCAACCAGAGTGAGTCATTCCAATCCCATTTTCACATCAAGAGGAGTCAAAGGCAGGCAATTACCTCTTATCTGTTTCAGGAGCTGCCCCCACCTCTGCGGCACCCTTAATTTTTAAAGGGGTATTGAAGAGCGTTGGGGGAGCCAGAGGAGGAGGTCGGAGGATTGGGTGATAAGAGGTGGGCACTGCAGTTGCAACGCTAAGCCTGAGCAAGGGGTCCCAAGCCTCAGCCTCTCCTTGTGGACAGGGGACTGGGTCGCCCCGTCCCTGTCCTAGGGCCACTGCGTCTGGCTGCCATCTGCCAGCAGTCTGGTTCTCTTGCCCCTGACTCTTTCCTCTTGCCACTGCATAAGGGACATGTATCTTCTGCTTTCTTCAGACCCCTTCCATGGCTGGCAACTTTGCATCAATTTTTGCTCCTAGTGAGAGCTCTTTGGGTGACCATGCTGCTGACATCATAGAGGACGGAAGGGTCCGGGGGAGCCCCGGCCTCCCTCCTGGTTGCAGAGATCTAGGCAGAGATCTAGGCTGAGCTGGAATTTGGAGTCAGGTAAAACTGACTTGGAGACGTGCCGCCTGCAGCTGTGTGAACTTGGGTAAGTCACTTCCACTCTCTGAGCCTCAGAAGGCCTCGTGGGTGAAATGAGGAGAATAGAAGGCCCAGGGCCTGGCTCGGTTATCTTCCTGGGGCTGAGGCACCCCATGCCCACTTTTCCCATCTCCTTTTTCCAGTCCTGAGTTCATCCTGGTTCTGAGCACTCTCTCCCCTCCCCCAGGCTGCTGGGCTCTGAGGCAGGGTCTGACACACTCATCCACATTCCAGTCCGAGCACAGCCCCTCCCAGTGGCCCAGCAAGTCCAAGGAGGAGCAGGGACCATGCTGACTCCAAGGGGCCCTTGGCCCCTTGGTGTCTTGCAGAACTGATGTGCTTTTCCCCCCGGACCATGTCTTTGAGTCTGCTTTTCTGGTGTGGCTCATACTAACCTTCCTTTTTTCTCACCAAATGAGAAAGGCAAACCTAGAATGTAAAATGACTTCTCCAAGTCATCATTAAGAGGGTCAAAAGCAGATAAACAGATCCCAGACTCGGATCCAGTGTCCCGACTCCCTTCTGGGTGCTCAGGCCATCACACTGCTTCTTAGAGGTGGCCCCACAGCAGAATGGCCTCAGGCAAGGGCGGGGACCTAGCCGTCCTTCAAGTCAAATCTTGTCCTACAAGCCAACCCTGGCCAGTCTCTTCTCCTGGGTCACAAAATGCTTAGGGAGCTGGGCCCGAAGGCCTGACAAACCTGTCATCCAAAACCCGCAGGAGGCCTACCTGAGGGACCAGGTCTGCTTCCAGCTATCAGCTGCTGGGGACAGGGAGGGCAGGTCCATTCCCATGACACTGAGAAAGAAAGGTGACCCGCAGCTCCTTAGCAGGATTCCTTCATCATTAGTTTTCAGACCATCCGTCCTGAGTGGCTTCCAGTGCTCCGGTCCCGCTGTCCCTGCTCACACAGGTCCCTGCCCCACCTCCACCCGACCCCACCCAGGACCCCAGTCACCTCCTGACCTCTCCTCCTGCACGGAGCTCCCCGCCCTCGTCAGCCGTCCTGGAGGGCTGGGCACGCGGACTCGGCCGTTCCTCCTCCCTGTCCCAGGGCCCGGTGGCCTCTGGCTCAGACGTTGCCTCCTCGTCTCCCTCCCGTGGCTCAGAGCATGGCTGTGGCGCCTGCCTGCGGAAGGAGCTTCCCGAAACAGCCCTTCCCCAAGGGGCTGAAAGCAAGCACAGGAAGGCAGTCCTAATAGTTGCCTTGGGCCCTGGGATGAGAGTGCATTGTTTTCAGTTTTACATGTTTTTTTTTCCCCCAGTTTGTGGTAATTTTCAAAGTTTAAAAAATGTATATTATAGAAGTTGATAGACTTTATGAAAATCACCATTTTTAATATGTTGACCCTCCCACGTAAGAGCCAATCGTGATGCTCCAGTGCCCATTGAACACACAATTCCAGAGGACCTACTAAGCACTGGGCACCCAGTAGGGCCACACGGAAGACCAGTCTTACAATTGGCAGGTGTTGCTGTTGGTTTGTGAGTGTAGGGGCTGCTAGAAAACTCCTCTGTTAATAGAAAAACTCTTTATCTGCTAGCTAGCATGACGCCAGGGCTGGTTACCTGGCCTAGCTGTCAGGAACCCACACCTGAGGCACAGAGGCTGCTGGGGGAGCTGTTTTGCTGAGCTGTGTGGTATGCGGAGCCCAAGCAGCCGCTCTTCGGGCCCCTCCCCCAGACTGTAATGGAAGAGCATCCTTTCCTTCATACTGTAAAGAAGCCTTACAAACTGAGGCCCCCAGGTCTGAGCCACAGTGCTGAACAGAGACAGAACAACGGGCCACCTCACAGGGACTGCCAGCCTGGGTAGGAATGGACAAGGACTGATGGACTTGGAGCATGCCGAGGAGCCCGGGATTGGTCCCCTCAGCTGCAGGCTTGGTTGTAGATGCACGCATCCAAAACAAACAGCCAGGGGCCTCCTGGAAATACTTGGCCACATCAGCTTCCCACAGAGTGACTGCACTGCTTCGTGGAGGACACTAGAGCCAGTGACATCCATGATGATGGAAACACAGCCCCTTTAACTCTTGGACACCGGGTTGCATCTCAGCGGGTGGTTTGCTCACCTGTCTCTGTCCCTGGAGTACCTCTTTGGGGTTGGAAACCATGGCTGACCCTGTCTTGTTTCCCCACCATACCTTGCTAGTGCCCTACCCTCAGGGTTCATTACAACCAGGTAACCAAAAAACGTGGGGAAGTCAGAGCCTTTTCAAAAGGCAAGTATAAATGGAGGGGGTCTGGGGAGTACCAGGACCTTTGAGCCATTTATGAAGAAGGGAAGAATCCAAAATGGTAACTGAGGGCACCAAGAACCAACCACAGGGGCCACCTGGACCGAGGGCTAGACTGCTACAGCCATGTCTGCTCAGGCTGCCAGGGGACAGGGACCACCCCAGGGAGCACCTTCCCTAGGTCAGAATTCAAACTCAGCGCTGGCATTCTTTGTCCATCCCATCTCCCTTCCCAGCACACACAAGATAGCTCCTGATCCCTGTGGACATGGCCTTACCTTTGCTGATTTCTCTAGGGCCATGTGACAGACACAATCCTTTCACCTCTTCCGTCCCCATCACCTCCCCTTCGTCTTATGCAATTATCTCCGGCTGCCAACTTTAGACCTTAGAGAGAGAAGGTTCTCCTCTTTCGGTGCCAATTAATAAAACCCTACTTGTGCCGTCTTGGCTCCTGTTTGCCCAGGAGCCTGCAGCAGATTCTCGCACAAGGGGCGCTTACAGCAAGGCTGGGGGACGTTTCCTCGGATGTTTCACATGTAAGTGGGTCTAAAAGAGCTAAATGGACCGGAGAGCCAACACTGGTGCTACAAAAACATGTCACTGAGTAACAGCTGTATCTATATGTGTGTGTGTTTTCTGCTCCTTTTTTCCCTCATGGGGTTGGAGGTGTTGCATGTTAATCTTATTTGGGCACTTGGTGCCGAAACATAATTGAGAGCCAGTGGCCAAATTTTCCTCCACCCAATCTCAGAAAACTCAAGTTTATGTTTAAATCTCTTGCCTTTGAGTTATATATACAGTATATGAGGGTGGCTGTTCAAAGTGTACACATTTATAACTCCACTGTATTTTTTTGTCCTTTGCAGAAGAGAACTGAGACATAAACACCACCCGCGTCTGACTGCACACAAGGTATGTATGTGACAAAAATAAATTCCCCGGGATTTCTACAGCCAGCCTTGTGTGCGTACAGGCACGACACATGTCAGTGCAGATTGCCAACAGGTGCAGCTCAGGGGGGTGACGTAGCACAGGACAGGTGTGGGGACTGTGCGGAAGCTGGTGGGATGACAGAAAGGGTGCACTGCCTTGCTCTCCAACAGTCTCCTCCAGGCCCCTTCCTAGACCAAGGATGAGGCAGGATTGTCGGCCTTCTGGCCAAGACTGGCCTCTGTAGGAGAGGTGAGTGGACATACATGTGATCTCGAGTTTCAGGAGCTGGAGTAGCCCCTCCGGAGAAAGGCCAGATTTACCCTCACTGTCCAATGGCTGAGAAGCCACCTGTTCTTGGGGCCCTGGGGAATCCAGGGTGACTTGCATTGCGGTGCTCTAGAAACACAGCTTGTTTCTGGGCTTGCTCACAGCCCCATGAGGTGCCACTAGCAGGAATCGTCCTCTCATTCCACAGGTGAGGACTGGAATGACTGAGTGACTGGGCCAGGGTCACCCAGCTAGTCAAAGGCAGAAAGGGGCTTTGGAGCTTCCGTTGCTTTTGCGACAGGCCCTGCAAACAGGCTGAGGGGGAATGACAGGGGTGCGGGGTGACGGGAGGAGCAGAGGAAGTCTTGCCTCACCTATTCACAGACCTGAAATCCATCTGGAGAGAGTCAGCTATCAGGTTTTGATAAAATTTCCCAAAGGTGAGTCGAGCACTAGGATATGTAAAGTTGGGAAGGGCTCTGTGCCCAGTGAAGTGAGAAATGCTGGTTGCAACAAATGGAGAGTTTTCTACCCTACAGGACTTCTCCAGCCTTTAGTATGCTAATGACCAAGCCAAGCCTGTTGTCACCTCCAGGATTTCCCAGCCCCACGGACCAGGAAAACATCACCAAGCCCTTACTCATCCCCTGTAGACTCACATTCTGTGCAATGCTAGGTTGGGACAGTGATGAGTTTAGAAAGGCGTAGTTTCTTGGGGAGGAGTAAAATCTTATACTAAATATTGGTTACATCCTCCTAGGTGCAAAGTGGCTTCACAGATTAGCTGAAATCGTCTGGAAGGCTCTGAGGAGACAAGACACAGAAAAGGTAAGTTCGGGTTGGAAGAGGAGCAGAAGGACGTGAAACCACCTTAAATCCAAGGGGAGAAAAGCGTATTTCAATGCGCTGCTGAAAGAAACAAGAGAGGTTTCCGGGTTGGTAGCCGTGAGATGTCGCACCGGGAGCTCGTAGGCTGAGCTGAGCTGTGGAAGGCGCTGCCCACCCCTCATGGAGCCCACTTCCAGTCCAAGGGACGCCCGGCCAGAGGCATCCTGGGAAACACCTGTGGGCTGCGGGGAGTGTGGGGTGGGGTCTGGGAGCTGAGATGTGTTTTACCTCATTTTTAAGAAGAGAGAAATTTTTGCTTCCTTGTGGGGAGGGGGAATTCATGCCTACTTTGGGGAAGCTGTGACCTGAGAATATATGTCCGCTCCGGCCAAGGGTTTTAAAGGCAGGGGCTGGGCCGCCATCATGCCTCTTGCCCTCCTCTTTGCAGGGCCAAGTCCCTAAGGGAAGTATTTGTGCTGAACCAGACGTTTGAGTCTTGTGCTTTTAAGCTGAGGCTCGATTTCTTGCAGGATTGTCCTGTACGTTGGGGCTCTGTCCAGAAGGTTGCGGGGAGGTGTCTCGAGGGTCCATGCCTGCCTCTTTTCCTCTGCCACTCTCTTAGCCTCTCTGAGCTCCCGTTTCTTCATTATAAAATAGGGACCCGGAAGCTGCCTCACTGACCTCGCAGGAGCGTTGAAGGAAAGAGTAAACACACGTTGTAAAATTAAGATGCTGCGCAGATGCCAGTTATCATTACGTGACAATTTAAGCAATCTCAGGAAGGCCTACTTTCCTATCTAGCAATATTTTTATCAAGGCTTGTCAAGAGGCTTGAAATTACATCATTAGAAATGTACTCCCTGGGATGTTAAAGGCTTTTAGATTTTTAAGACGTTTCCACTAAAATGCATTTGGGATACATCAATATGAAGCCATTACCTCTGGGCCCTGGAGAGCCTGGCCAAAGAGATGGACTTCTGCAGGCTGGCAGCAAACCAGCAAACCGGCACAGGGAGGAGGGGAAGGGACAAAGACAAGAGGAGGTTCAGAAGGGGGTCCCCAGGAGTGCCCCAGACCAGTGCTTCTCACCCTTGAATGACCTGGGATGGAATTAAAAGGCAGATTTGGATTTGGGGTCTGGGTCTGCCAATCTGCATTTCTCACCAGCTCCTAGCTGATGCCAGACTGCTTGTCTGGGGACCACATTTGGGGAGCAAAATAATAAACAGCAAGCCCATCTCTCCCAAGAACACCTGGCTTTGAATGAAGGCCTCAGAACCACAGGATTTGATGATTTGGGAGGAATTCTGGCAAAAAACACACCCCCTTGTGAGAGAAGGGGGACTCCTGCACAGGGGTGCTGTTGGTTGGTTTGCATCTGTAGATTCCTGTGGACCTGGTCAGTGAGCTGAGCTCTTAAGAACTTAAGATGAGCATATGAGATGGGGCCTTGGGACCTTGCTGGGCTGACCAGGACAACCCAGGAGTAGCTAAAGCTCTCCACCCCCACCCCCTGGCCCACGTTCTCCTTCCCTTGTTTTGTCATCTACTAACAGCTGAGGTTTTCTCTGAGCCTCTGGTGTTGAGTGGGGGGGTGTGTGTGTGTGTATTATTTGTTTATACATATTTTTTTCCGATCTATCTATCTATCTATACATCCCTCGGTCTCCCTCTCTGCCATCATTGTTGTCATTTCTGTGTTTCCCCTGCAGTAGCTGGTTCTCAGAGGATGGGTGATTCACCATCCCACCAGGTGGTCAGTGTTTACTCTCTTGCAATCTGGACATTTCATCACTGGATGATGAGCCCATGAGGGCCACGCAGGTGTTCTTCTGTGTGGAGCAATACTGCCAAGCACAGTACCTGGCACCGAGCGTGGGCGAAGAGACTTGGCAGTTTTCCCACTGCTTATAACAGTTGTGTGTGGAGATGGGTTTGCAGGTATCACAGCAAGAGCCTCCAGGACCCAGGGAGAGTGTACAGTGCTCCCCACGCTCTTGCTTCCCCGGATCCTGGAAGTTACCACTTGAGAATAAATGAGGAAGATTCCAAATGCAACAAGCTAGACTAGTCATCTACTGCAACAGGGACCCAGCAGATTATCGGGGAGTGTGTGATTGATAGCTGGTGCATGCCCGAGGGCCAAGAGCTGGGGTGGCGGTGGGCGAGTGATGCCTAGGAGAAACCTGGGCCACCAGAAGCGGGGAGGAAGAGGAAGGCCAGGTGAACACTGTGATCTCTCAGCATGCTGGGCACATGGCACCTGGTGGGGAGGTAAGGTCATAAATATTAACGACTGAAGCTCAGGGATGGGTGCATGAGGGCTCATCATACTATTCTGTCTTCTTGTGTGTAGATATAACATTTGCCAAAATAAAAGTAAAAAATGAAAGATAGAAATGGAGGACAGGGAGAGGGTGGGAGGGAGAGAGAGAGAGAAAGATCAACATGTCTTTTGCTTTCAATACAGCTTTCTGATTACAATCTGACTACCCACTCTCCGGCTAGTAAAGATGGCGCTGACGCTGCCCACATGGGCCTGGCCTATTTGGTGATTATATTTCCCTTTGTAAATTAAGAATGTGGTATTTGGATTTGAATCATCTTTGCTCCAAGTGTGGTATGAGGATCAGAGCCCGTCTGAACCACCTGTTACCGGAATACAAGGAAACTGAGATGCAATGTTTAGAAACTTTTGTAGCCACTGGTGTTGTCCTAATATCCACGCACATGGCCCGTGGTGGGTCTTGTGAATGGGGCGTAGAATTGGCGAATTCAAGTGGCAAGTGTCATGGGGTGTGAGCTGGGGGCTCGTCACACAGGATAGGGCCGTGTGTCAAGCCATGATGCATTGAAAATATTTTTTCAAAGTGGTATGTCGCAACATACAGTTTGAGTCCTTGGGACGTTCAGTGGCGTCTGTCAGTCCTCTAGGATCTTGTCCTGGAGTGCCCTAATAAGAACAAATCTCAGTAATACTCGCAGGCCAGGACCCTACTCTGGACTGTGGGTCTCCAGCTATGGGGACCTGCCTGGGTCACCTGGGAACCCTCCCTGCTTTATTCTTGCTCCTTCTCACACAGCTTGTCAAAGAGCAACAGAAGCACAAACCATGCAGGGGCAGGGCCCTCTCTCCAGCCAAGCCAGATCCTCTGTCTCCCTTTCTTTTTCCAATTAAAATGGAGATGTGCTGTGGCTGCCTCTCCCAGACCCTTCTTCCTGGGAGGACTGGCCAGGCACGGGGGGCACTCAGGAGCCCCCACAAGCTGTCGAGGCTGGCCTGCAAGTGGGTAATTTCAGACACAATGATTTAGAGCGCAGCGTGGCAGGTTGGAGGCGGCGAGGTAGCTGTTCCCCACGGCGCTCATTAAGCTTCCATAGATTGCATTTCCTGCCTCCCCCGCCAGCCCTCCAAAGTGCCTGTTATTAATTCATAAAAACACTGCAAGCGTGATTGAGTCCGCTGATTACTGGAGCAGGCAGACACAAGAGATGGTAAAATATTCCTTGTCTCTCCACCAGGCTCTCAGGGGCTCAGGAGGAGAAAAAAAATTAAGAGAGAGAAAAGCAACAACATGAAAAAAGGAATATGGAAGAAAAAAAAACCCTGTGTTGTGAAATATTAATCAGAGCTGTTTGCCCTCAGGGACCAAAAATATGAGGCGGCATAATCAATGTAGCAAGAGCTGCCCGGTGACATGTCTTTGAGAAGCTGATTATTGCGGGTAAACACAGCTAAATATTCTGGATCTTTGGACTGCGTCTCTGGTGTCACTGGAGAATCCATTCCCCTTATCATCCTTCTGCAGGCGTGGCCCCCGGGGAGCACGGCACACTGGCGGGATGTGGCTGCCTGGGCAGGAAGTCACTTGGGTCTGAGTAGGAGCTGCTTCAGTTCCTTTCCAAACGCTCATTCATGTGGGGTGTGGTAGGTAGGGGTGTGGAGGATTACCAAGGTGGTATGTGTGGCTGGGGGTTGGGACAGATCCAGAGTGGATTCTTAATAGCTAGTGACTTGATGATAACCATCTCAGGGGAGCCGCAACTCTAGAGTGGTTTTCCTGAGGATCGCCAGCAGGAACCTAGGTGGATTTGGGGGTGTTGGGAGAAAGTGCATTCAGAGGCCTCCAGCAAGATCAGTCTTTCCAGCTAAACTCTGTATTGGACAGTGTGGTTAGTTGATTGTAGCATAAGTTCATAGAACATACCTCATATCATTAAGGGGTTCCCATACCTGGTCCACATTTCTCAAGCACAGTGTTTGGGATATGAAGTCTGCAAGCATGAGTGGAAGAAAATGCTCACTCTGAGCTGGGGTATAAACCTGGGGATGGTCCAGCCCTCAGGGTGGAGTGATACAGATGTGGTTCTCACCTGCACACAGTCTGAGACTGTCAGAGTGGAAGTGATTTTGGAGATCAGGGATTGCAACCTTCTCATAGGACAGAGGCCCAGAGAGGGACAGTGGTTGGCTCAAGGTCCTACAGCTAAGATAGAATTCTTCATGCACAGACCAGCCTCCCAGCACATGAAGAAAAGGCATGAAGACAGAGAAGCAGGGGCAGTGATGGTAACTGGTTTGCACTGAGCCTTTGGGATTCAGGAAAGCTCCCTTTTGGTTATGAGGAGACCAGATTAGAGGGGAGTGAGCCCAGAAGTAGAGATGGTGACCCAGAATTCCTAGGTACTAACCCTAGCTCCACAACCAAAATTTTGGAGAATCTTGATTAAATCACCCCTCCTCTCTGACCCTGAATTTCCTCATTTGTAAAGGAGTTTGACTATTTAGTGATAGCAAAGACCTCATCATGTCCATGCATGAGAGCAGAATTTGGGGTGACCTGCGGCCAGGGTCTTCTCCAGGAAGGACAGAAAGAGGATGGGCTTAAGGAGAGTGCATCAAGCCAATCATAGCATCTGCCTACCCAGGGACCAGGAGAGCAGCTGCCACCAAAGAACTCAGGAGGGGAATTACCCTTTGCTCTAAACTGTCCTGAATTAATTCATTCTCCTCTTGGTGTTTATTATAGAAGCTCAGAACACTATCTCCATTCTCCACTAGTCACATCAGCAAAGGAGCCACAGTGGGTGAGGACCTAGCAGGCATTGGCTGATTGCTTTGGTGAGTGGCTTAACTTGGGGAAAATTTTTCCTTCCTTGCTCCAAGATGGTTGCCGAGCCACTTGGATGACAACAGTAATTGCAACTATTATTCCTCAACAAGTACATTCTTAACCTTAAATCAATTCTGCCCCACTTTATAGAGATGGAAGAAGAAGGTTAGCAAGGTTCAACCACTTTTCCCAGGCCTTCAAGTTGGCCATAGGTGGGGCTGGATTTAAACAAGTTTATGTCTGATTCCTGAGGCCAATGGCCTTTCTGCTGTGTATCTTTTTCATGTCAGGAGTTGAAGAAGAACTGAATATTTTCTACTGCTGATTTTTTCTCAGACCAAGAGAGTAAGCTTCAGGCTGGAAAGGAAAGAGTGCTATGGGCTGACGGTGCAGCTGTGATGGAGGGAGGAAGTCAGGGAGGCCAAGCTGCCCTGAACCTAGTTGAGTTTCCTAAGGCCAGTAAGCTACCCCTGGGTCCTGAGAGCTTCTTGCAAGGAAGATCGCCAAACAGTTGGTGATGATCTTGGGAGGTCTGTTGAGATAAATAGTAATGAAATATTGTGTACTCATGAGCCTGATACTGATCCAGGGAGAGATGGCAGCATAAGAAATGAAATCTGTGACTTAACCAGGTGGCTTTACAAAACCTTGCTGAATTAAAACAGGCCTCTATTAAGCTCTTTTGACAAGGTTACTAGAAGGATGATCAGAGAAACACAATAAATGTAACAGATCTAAAATTCAGGAAGGTAATTGGCATGGACTCTCAGTATTTCATGATAGAAAAGACAGAGAAATGCAGGCAGGAATCTAGGAAACTGCATTTTGTATAGCTCAGAGGACTTTGATTAATGCCCAATGCCTAGCTCTCAATAGACGTGCAGCAACATTTCCCAAACGGAGTATCAACGTAGGAAACAGCTGTGTCTGTGACTGAATAGGATCCCACCGAAGTCAACAACTTTGTCCATCAACTAATATAGTAGGAAAGTCAGGTTTACTATTACCTTGGTGATAATAACAATTGTATAGCACAATCTTTGTAAAGTCCTCCATGTGCCCTCAAAATAAAATAAAGAATTGAATATATAGAAAAAGTTCTGGAAGGTTACACAGAAAATCTGAAAGTGGTGGGGAGGGCAGGGGGTGGACATCAAGGGGAATGCTACTTTCTCTGTGGTGATTCTTTTGCAATGAGAAGGCAATCATGCCTTGTTTGTGTGAGTAGAATTAAAGAAAGAAAAATAAAAAGTGGTCAGGCATAGTAAATATTTGGTGAGATTTGAACACCATGTTGTTGGTTGGATGATGTGGACAGTCCCTTCCAACCCTGAGCTTTCTCCATCTCACCTTTGTGCCAACCCCTACTCACGGTGCTGACCTTGGACACAGCACCCTTGCCTTGTTTCACCCCCACTTTCTGGAACCTGGTTTAGGCTTGTGGTCTCCCAATGTAGTTTTGCATCAGAGTCACTTGATGAGCTGTTTAAAAACAAGAGATTTGGGGTCAACCCATCTGCACGATGAGTCAGGTGCCACCTCCAGTCTCCACGCAGCAGAGAAGACAAAAATACAAGCAGTAGTGGCATGTCAAGCACTGAGCTCTCCCTTTCCATGCTCATAACACATTTAACCAATTAGCATGTCATTACTATTGAAGAATATGGACACGAAGCCTTGGAGAGGTGGGGACTTAAATCTAGGAAGTGGAAAAAATCATTATTTGGATCATTATTTCATATGTGATATGTTGTGGAGGCTCAGAGCAAAAGGCAATGACTTTTCATGGAGGAAGGACAGGTTCAGGAAGATTTCACTAGACAGGCAGCATTTGAGTGGAGGCAAGAAAGAGCACATAGTTTGGTATTGCAGGCAGGCCTGGCAGGGGAGGTAAGGGGCAGCCCATGTAAGACCTGGAGATGTGAAAATCAGATCCCTGGGAGGTAACACGTGTGCTTCTAAGTTCAAGGTCTGGGCCAAAGGTTGGGTTGGAAACAGGGGAGGTGGCAGTGGCACCTATCTCCTCTGTTGGTGCTTCTGAATAGCCATTCAGGACCCCCTCTGCCCCTCAGGTAACATTTCTTAACCCCCAAACCCTGGGCTAGTCTCTGAAGTTTCTAGAAGCATGAGAGCCTCAAGAGGCTCTCAGTCAGGAGGAAGACAAGACTATATTTTCAAAGAATGCCAAAAACAATGCAGGAAATCGCCAGGAAGGCCAGACAGCAACACAGGAGAGGCCATGCTGCCCAAGTTACCTGTAAATGAGTGGTTCGGACTCTACACTTTGGCTGAGGTCAGGGAGGGAAAGATGCCGCAGAACTTGGCGGAACCTCATTCCCAGTGGGTGTGGCCTGGAGGAGAGCTAGGCAGAGGGTTCTGATTTTGGAACTCAGTTTGATGCCCTTGGAGGCAGGGACCAGGCAACCTTTAGCCTTCAGTACCTCAGGCAAATGGCTGTCCCACAGAGGGCTCCAGGCAGCCCAGGCCCTGGCACCAGGGTACCTGCAGCCCCAGCCAGGAAGCCTTCGAGTCCCAGCCTCTGAGGACAGTGGCTGCCTTTCACCTGCAGCACTGCTGGGACAATTAATGAGCTCATATTTATAAAGGACTCTCAGCTCCTCAGAAGGGCTCTGCAGAAGTACAAGTGGGTTATAATTACCACCACTGTAATTAATGAGTCCAAACTTCTTAGAGAATATAGTGCATAATAAAAGAAGAGGGGGAAGAAAGGGAAAAAAAAGTCCATGTGTTTGAACTTGGAATTTTTTCCCTTTGGAAAGTTCACTTTGGGAAGGTATCAAATGATATAATGTTCTCTCTTTTCAAAAGTGAGCAGAACCCCAGATGGGATGCTCAATGCCAAGGGCAGTTTCCAAGAACAATGGAATGTTTCAAAGAGCAGTTCTTTGAAAAACACTGGGCTGGAAACCAATCCTGCCACACCCAGTGACTTGGCTAGTGAGGCCTCATCTGGGAACGGGCAGCGCCACGCACCTAACAGGCAGTGGTGGGGCGTCCCTGAGCTCAGGGAGGTGAGCCGGCAGGCACGTGCAGGCATTCAGGAAACACCATTTCCATGAACTTCTCCATCCCAAATGCCAATCATTCAACCTGGTGAGGGGGAAATAATGCCCCCTGCTTAGCGTAAACTGAAAAGTTAGAAAATATGCACTTCCAATATTCCACTTTAACAAATGTGGTTATTTATAATAGACATTTTTAGCCTTTTTATTTTGATGGCGGTGGGGTATTGTTTCTTTAGGACCAATTCTTAGGGCTGAAAGCAGAAAAGCATTCTTATGGTTTTTGCACTTGCACCAGCACTGGGTATTAACATGTTATTGTGCGGGGAAGGGGGCAGCGTGACTTTTGCAAAGTTCGCACCATCGGTGTGGCAATTAGGGGGCCGAGAGTTCTTACCCTGCCTCCTGGTCCCTGCTGGTGGTGTTGGTCATGAACTTGCTCGTGGCGCTTCAATATGTTAAAAGAGGAGGGTGAACAGAGCTTTCTTCTGTTTTCTACAGAAAAATAACTTAAAAATATGATCAAGGATACACATACTCATCAGAAGTGTTTGTAAAGAAATGGGTTTGAAAAAAAATTAAACCAAAAATTAAATTACTTAAAAATAGTTTTAAATAACTTGCATCTATGACCCATTATCAATTTGAATTATTTTAAAAAATGCTTCTAGGGGCAAAGAGCATATCGTGGCACTTTAGTGAGATGAAATTCAGTTTCTAAGCTTGGCTTGGTTTATCCAGCTATGTATAGGGCTCTCGGGCCTCCTCTTGGCTTTTTTTGCTATTAAGTCTTGTTTATTCTCAGCTATTGGGAAATTAAAGTTCAAGTGCTATTTTTTATGTGAATCGTGTCATGTCATTTGCTAGAATCCCATGTCTGAGTCAGTTTTCTTCATTGTATTGGTTCTGGTTCTTTCTCCTTGGCTAGAGCCAGTATTGCTCACTTTCGCTCTTGCTTTTACCTGGTGCTTCCAAAAACTGTCGCGGGGCCTCCTCTGAGTCCTCCGAGCATTCAATACGCTCGGCGTCACCTGGGCACATGGCGCAACGTACTGAAGCACAGTCTGATTTCCCCGGGAGTCATCGTTTACCTGTCAATCTTCCCTCAGATTATGAGCCACCAGGGCCAAAGACAAGTGACTTCTACCCATCTTTGACATTTCAGTCTTTGGGAGAGGAAAATCAGTGTAGGAATAGGTATCCCAAAGAGTTTCTATGGTGCCTGGTCTAGCACCTCAGAGATTTATGGAAGGGGCCAGCTCATACAGAAACTGGAGGGAGTGAAAAAGATACTCTCTCCACACGATCTATCCCAGGGATTTTGGAATTGGGTCATGGAGACATTGGGTAGTCCCTGTTGGCACTTGAACTGGTAGGGCAAGGTGACGATTGTCCGCTATGTACTCAGGGGAAGGAGGGAGGGATGGAGGGAAGAGAGGAAGGAGAGAGAGAGAGAGGAGAGAGAGAGAGAACTAAAGCAGATGAGGTCAGAGGGAATTGGAGACAGGAGACCATTAGGGTCTGAAAGGGAAAAGGAGAGCCAAACCTTGGGTCGGGTTCCCGCTTGGGCCTACCTGCATCCCACCCTTGACAGCTAGGGTAGTCTCATGAATCTTTATAATAAATTCCCTGTTTTACTTAAGGCACTCAAGTAATTTTTTTTTCTGTTCCTTACAACTAAGTGATTTCTGCCTAAGACACTCACGGCTTTCTTAATAACTTGACCTCATTTGCTAATGTGTATAATTTTTTTCTTCAATTTTTGAAAAGTAAGATCTAATGGGAAAAAAAAAGATGCTAATTTCCTCTCTTCATTCCTTCTGCAACAGAGATTTCTGGTTGCGTACCTAATATTCATTCTCCTCTTTTTATAAATCCTATATTTGGGGGGTAGCAATCTAAAAATACACATATCCCAAGCCCTCTTGTAGCTATCTGTGGCTGAAGGAGCTAAAAATAGATGTCACTAGGGTGAACCTCCAGGAAAGCCCCTTAAAGGGGACCGAATCAGCTGGCAGATGGCTTTCCTTCCTTCCTTCTAGGATCTTTCTGTCTGGAATGGGGGCATGATGGCTGGAGCTCCAGCAGCCTTCTTGTGCTGGGCCACAAAATCAGAATCATCTGGACGGCTTGTTGTAACAGACTGTGGGCTCCACCCCTGGAGTTTCTGATTCAGAGCATCTGGTGTAGGCCCAAAAGTCTGCATGTCTAACACTCTCAGGTGATGCTGATGCTGCTGGTCACGGAGTCACACTTTGGGAGCCCTGCTCTACTGGGACCTAGAGGAGCCAGCCTGGAGCCTCTGCCACCCCCCAGAAGCAATGGAGGTGTCTCTGGCCAGCACTGCCAAGCCGGAAAGCTGTAACCAAATGGCTAGAAAAGTAACTGCAACACCACCTCATCCACCCTAGAGAAGGGTGCTTGCCCCACCCCCAAATCCCGGTGCTCACAGCTGGGTCCTGGGCCCCCTCAGCTGCCTTTGCAATCCCTTCCTAAAACCCTTGAAAAGAAGGAGACCGACCAATCTAAAGTCCTTACTTTGCACTATGGAAAAAATGTTAAGAAATTATCATGTAGCCTTAAACCCTATATATGCAAATATACTCATTTGAATAACTGCCAGTTTATGTGCCTCATCAAATTAGGTATTCAAATTCTAGCTTGTGTGTATACAGTTGTTCCTCTTCCTGGTTCAGGCTTAAATAGTCACATGAATGATGAGCTGCCGGCTTCTCTTCTGGGCCCCTGTCTCTTTAGAACTGAAAGGAATAATTAGGGATTAGTTTTCTGGAGCATAAATTGTCTCTTTCATGGTTGGGCTGGTCCTCTTTTTGTCATTTCTGTCATAGTAATACACCTTCTACTTGTCCTGTATGCGGGGCTCTTGAAAATATGTATTTTTCTATCCCCCTAGGTTTCACCACACCCCAGGAGGTCACCGGGTGTAAAGTGGGACCCACATTTCACAGGTGGAGAAACCGAAACTTTTGGTTACACAAGTCGCAAACTTGGGCTCAAATGTGGGGTTTTGGGTTCAAAATCCAGACCTCTCTGTTTTGCCATGTTATTCCAACACACGGTGGTGGTGGTGGTGGTTGTTTTGTTTGTTTGTTTGTTTGTTTGTGCCTCAGAAGATCAAAATTGGTAATCATTTAAAGCTCTTTATTCTCTTCAAAGAGTTCTCCAAAACACAGCAGAGCCCCTTCGCTCAGCTTCTTTCTGATGTCTCCTGTGGGGCATGTGGAGATGGCTATTCGTAACCTCATTGTATAGAAAAGGCAACCGAGGCCCGAAGTGACACAGCAGGTTGGGATCAGGGCACTGACTGGGACCAGGCTCTTACTCAGTGAGGTGCAGCAGCTGGTTGTGGCTCAGCTTGCAAGATGATTGTCAGCTCCTCTCCCAACTCTGATTCAGTGACATCACACCAGCAGCTTGAATAGACCATGGTGGGAGTATTTACACCACAGGAATCAGCCAACACTGCAAATCAGGGAACCCCGCCCCACACCGAAGTCTAGATTCATCTCTCACAGAAAAGTTGTCTGGGATACAAAGTAGCTTTATCCTTCTGCCTTTCGTGGATCTTTATGACTACAACCCTTGGCATCTCACTCTCCTCTCCTGGGGCAGGCTAGTCATTGCACAGGACTCCCAAGAGTGGTGACCCAAGTACCCATGGCTGCCTTCAGCAAAGGGACCATTCACCTATTTCTGGGCATCCTTCCAGCTCCTGCGAGTTCCTGTGGGATCTGAAAAGTCACAGAAGACAGCCTAGGGGGCTCCCTCAATTACACATTATACACCCCTCAAATGCTCCCTCACCACATCCCTTTGACCTCTGGGACCAGGATATCCTCTGTGAGTGAGGATATTCAGTGTCGGCCTGTTCCTCCCTGTCTTATCTAGCTCAAAACCCTTTCCAGGTAATAAATGAATCCTCTGTCCCTGGAGATGCTCAAGGAGAGGTTGGACAGACACGGGGTTAAGTTGCTACAAGGTAAATCCAAGGATCACATGGAAAGTAAGGCCAAGGGTGTCAACGCCGTGATTGTCCTCTTTAGGGTTGAGTCTTGACATCTAGAAGCTGCTGCCCTCCTGCCAGGTTAAATGCCTGACTGCCTGGGCCTGGTCCCTCCCAGCCTGCACTGCCCATCACAGCTCAGGACCAATGTGACACAGGCTGGCAGCGAGCTGTCTGGGTACCACTGTGGAGGCTCTACCTTCATCTCAGAACATAGATAGCGAACTAGGCCACTGGGACACCGATCTTCCCTTGACCTTCCCACCAGTAGAACCTCCCCTTTGGAACAAGACGCTGGTTTGGGAACGTCTCTGTTAGGTGGCCAGCATGGCCTCATCAGCCCAAGGACACAGCAGGGCAGTCATGCATGGGGCACGAGGCTGGGAGGGGCTGGGAGAGGCAAGCTCTAGTGTGGGCTTTAGAATGCCTTTTCCTTTTGCCTGGACGCTGCTCTTCTCATCCCTGGATTGTAAATATCGACAAAGGATTTGGGTTGTTAGTAAACTCCCTCTGTTTTCTAAAACTTGTGTTCCATTCCAGCACCAACACTCCCAGCCTCAACCTTGCTGGGGATTATTTTATCAGCGCTCTAATACAGAGGCAATCCACCGGCAAAAGAGACACAGATAGCTGCATTTCAGTGGAGGTGGGAGGAAATGTTTGGTACCTTTGAGGTTTCTTTGGTTATGACTTATACTCCACCTACTTCCTGAAAGTATTTGAGGCAGTTTGCAATATTAGAACATAAAAAAGTATCCAAAAATAAAACCAAAACGAGGTTGCTTGAGCTGTTAAGAAAATCAGGGAGAAGAACTCTTCCAGAGACTGGAGTAAGGTCTGATTTACCTCTGAGCCTCCTGGCAGCCAAAGCAAAATGAAATAACCAAAGAAAGGTCATGGGGAACTCGGGGATCCTTGCAAATGGGAATCTGACTCTTTCCTAGAAGTGGGGCCAGGCTCGATGCCTCAGATAGGGCCCCCTGTGTTGGGGCCTGCTAGCTTACCTCTCACTCCTCCTGACCAGGTCATGCCAGCTCTCCCTGGCTGACCTCAACTGAAGCCCCAGAATTACAGTGGTGCCTGCGATATTTCCAAACCAGCTTCATAAATAAACATGGGCGCCTAGGAGGAATTCCCCAAAGAAAGTTAGGAAATCAGAGTCGTGTTTATATTAAGGAGCAGGGCATGCAAATACAACAGCTGCTTCCAGTCATAAATAGAAGAGGAGAGGGATTTGGTGGCTGTTTGCAATGATCAAGTATGGTCTAGACCAAAATAATCAAGTGTATTTGGGCTGGGAATTAGGTGCAGATGAACATGAGGTAACTTGCTTTATGCAATGGCATGACCTGGAAATATTGTGGGCAAACTGGTCCCTAGTAAAGTGGATATTTTACATGCGCTCGGGCAGTCATCAGTTAAAGGATGCCACTGGCTAATCCTTTATTGATGTTTAAAAACATCTGTCTCTTTTATCCACTTGGTACAGGTGACTTTCTAATGGATGTTTTGACTGAAGACGAAATCTCCTGCACCTATTAAGCGGGAGTCAGCCAGCTGCCTCGGGCCCGTGTGGCTGTCAGGGCCTTTGCACTCTAAGTCCTCTTCTGGTCCCCATTCCATCTTCCTTCAGCCCTTGAACAAATCACCTTTCAGTTCACACGGCCCGGTGTCAGGAAAGGGCATTGGATCTGGGTGCATCTGTACCACCCTAAAGGCAAAGGTAGCCCGCCTGCTGTGCGTGCAACCCCCCCAGGGACGACAAGCGCTACCCCGGGGCACTGGCCGAGGCTCACACAGAGGTGGATAAGGCAAGAAACCCACTGCCAATAGGAGGCTCAGACGAGCAGAGCAGTGATTTCCAGAACAATTTTCAAATGCTCCAGCTGAGCATAGAAAGCCTTTCACTGGGGCCCTGAGGATGTCTGTAGCCCACACTGGTGTTGGGGCAAAGTGCGAGGCTCCCCACATGAGCCAAAGCTGTCTGTCAGGAGGCGCTCTTTAGCCGGATGCCTGCCTTTTTCCTCTCACGATGCTCAATGGGAGGTGGCTTTGCTCGCCAGGGGATATTTGGTAAATGTCTGGAGACATCCATTGGTGGTCACAATTTGGGGTGGGGCTCTGCTCTTGGCATCTAGACAGAGGAGACCAAGATGCAGTGCACAGGACAGCCCCAGAACAAAGAAGTCTCCTGCCCACGTGTCGATAGGGCCCAGGCTGAGCATCTCTACGTAACTGCTTCTTGCCCGTCCAAAACTCAGCGAGGAGCAGCACTGGCTTGAGAAAGGCTCCTGTGATTCCTCCCAGCCGTCCTCAGAGCCCGCCAGGTCCCCAGAGGAGAGCTGGGCCACAGGGCTTTGATGAGGGACCACAGGGATGGATAAGGCCATTTGCGCCTTCTCCCTGCTGGCCTTTCGTTCACCTGCCCACGTTCGTCCCTGGCCATGGGCAGGTGGAATTCTTTGAGCAGAGGCCTCCAGTCAGTCCTTTTCCACTTCAGTTTCCCCACCTGTAAAGGAACGAACACAGACCCTTTGAGCACAGACCTCGTTCTGCCCCAAGTTCCTTCTGCTCCGAGGGGACAGCTGCCCACTGCGTCATCGGCCTCAGTGTCAGCCGCTGGAGTGCAGCGGGACACAGACGAACTCCACTGCAGGGACACCGCAGGAGACAGAGGCCCTGTGAGAGAGGGCCTACGGAATAGACGTGAAAGAGCCTTCCCTTCGCGGCTGTTGTTTTGGACCCTTCTCGGTGCTGCCTTTTTCTTGTCACCGCGCTCGGATGGAGCTGATTGTCCCAGACAGCTCCTCCTGAGTGAGAGCAGCCGCCCTAGGCCCTGTGGCACAAGCCAGGTAGGGCATGGCTGGGCCACCAGCTTGGGAATCGGGGGGTCCAGGAAGCAAAATGGCCCTCACAGCTGTGTGACCTTGGACAAGACTTCTTACTTCTCTGGGTCTCAGTCTGTCCATCTGTCCATTGGGGATGATAACGCTCAGGCTACCTCATAGACTTATTAGAAAATCCATGAAAGAGGGGAGGAATGAGACCAGATGCAGCCAATATTCTTGGGGTCCTTTGTTCCTCATGCTGGCTCCACCATTGCCGAGGAGGGGACTGAGTATAAGAGATGCTGGTGAATGCTCGCCGTCCTGTGCTGGGGGAACTGGGACGTGAGCCCCGGTCTGCCCAACGCCAAGGAGCATGTTTTCTGTTTCACATTACACCGTCTCAACTAAACGGAGTGCCGGGGGACGGGGAGAGCTGCCCCCGGGGGCGTCTTTCCCAGACCATCGCCCACCGTGCACGTTGGCCCTGCATTACGGGCCACAGTGTGTGGGACGGAGGGTCCCTGGGAGGAGGAGAGGAAGGAGAAAGGCGGGAGCTGGAGGGGGGAGGTGTGAGCCGGGGTGGGGGTGGGGCTTGCAGGGTGGGGCAGTGAGGAGCAAGGAGAACGGTCCAGGCTGGGAGATCAAAGGCAAGCACCTGACTAAAGGCGGTACCAAATGGGAAAGGATGGAGGAACATCTGGTTGTGTTGGGGGAATCGCCTATATGCTCTCTTCTCTATTCATGAAATGCAGCTCTCAGATCCCTCATTCACACTCTGGGGTCAATGACAGACTAGCAAAAAAAAAAAAAAAAAATTAAAAAGGAGACCCCCTTGGAGATAATTAGCATTTTAATTGAGATCAATGCTTCAGGCTAAAGGGAAGATGCTGCGCTCTAATGGTGGCATTTCGGGCAGCAGCTGGCACGTCCACCAGCATCTGGGCCGCCAGCACACGGCGCGGAGATGCAGCCAGTCCTCCCCCTACCCCTCTCCCCTCACCTCTCCGCGCCGGGACCCTCACTGGCACCTTCTTTACACTGAAGGCTGAGGCTCGTGTAATCCTCACAGCCTCAGAGCTCACTGCACGTTATTTCTAGCCATGCTCCTCGGGCTGGCCAGGTGCATGCAACCCCGTGACGCGGCCCGGAATCTGAAGGCTCAGATGGCTCAAGTGACTTGCCCAAGGTCCCACAGCTCTTAGTGGCAGGGCTGACGCTAGCTTTCAGATCCGCTTGACTCCGTGTCCAATGCTCCATTGCCGATAACTCTTAGCCTGATGGCAAGAACAAAAGGGGCCTGTGTCCCCCTCACCAGACCCCAGTTTGGGGTCTCAGTTGACAGGAGTAAATGAGATGCCCCTTGGTCTGGCGATTGGGGGGGGGCTCTGAAAAGTCAATTTCCAGTTAATTGAACGTTCTCAATGTAAGGACCCCCCTTTTAAAACAATTATTAACCATTTTCTATGGAAATTATTATAAAATATCATTTTTTCCTTCGCCAACGCACACCTAAGGAACCCACTGTGTTATCCTGTACTAAAGGAGGTAGCTGGGGCTTGAAGGCTGCTTGGCCTTCCGAGTGTTTTAATTTGGAACAACTTGGGGCAGAGGCAAAATCCACCATCCACCTGCCCTATGTATTTCCTTTTTCTAAGAAATATATATATATATGGAAAGGGATGAAATAATGAAAATTACACTGATCGTGGAGCCCCCGCTAACTTGGATGTATTGGCGTAAGATATTGGAACAGCCCCCACAGAGACCCTTGATAAAATTGCACAATTTTTGCCCACAAAGCAGACGGGGCGAGCTGCCTCTGCTTTTTATTCCATCTGCAGTCAACCGAGGGGCTCTGAGCCCCCAGTGAGAGTTCCTTCCCAAGCCCCGCCCACCTTGATTTTCTAGCTGCCCAGCAAACACCCTCCCTGACTGATGAACCCCGGGCTCTCTTGTTGGGTGCAGCCTTGGAGGGGCTCTCAAGAGTGGTGCTGCTGACTCCCGTTAGGAGCAGGCCCATGCCCTGTGCTGAGCTAAGCCGCCACCCCAGCTGGGCCTTCGCTGCTGGAGCAGGGTGAGAAGGTGGGGACAGATGTAAGAGCACCCCTGCCTGCAGTTCCGACAGCCTGGAGACCCAAGACACACCACACCGCCTTGGCTCTCAGTCTATTTCCCAGACTGGTTCCCCTTCTGTGAGTTTCCTGCCATCCTGCCAGCAAGGGCCCTGCCTCTCCTAGGAGCCCAGAGCGATTCTGTGGTTTGCAACTCATGTTTCTGAGCTGAGGTTGCCAAGTCCTCCCTTGCTGCCAGCTGTCTTGGCACCTTCTCTTCTTGCCATCGGTGTGCTGGCCTTAAGATACCCCTCCCTCCCGATCTGGACCCCTAATGGGCCAGGGGATGGACAAAGCCCCCAACTAGCTCGTTAAAGGCACGTGCAAAGTAAGAGCCCGCAGGATCCAAAGAGGACCATCGGATAATTGACAACATAGTCCATCAATACACCCCACATTTATGGAGCTCCCATCATGTGCCAAGGTCAATGCCAGCTTCTGGGGGACTGAATCTGCCAGGTGTGTCAGCCCCTGGCAGGCAGCACTGCCACATTTCAGCAAAGGGAGGCTCTGTGGCTTCCTTCTGTCAGTATTGACCGCCCCGGCCTGGGGAACTACCACTAAGAGAGCTGAGGTTTAAAACAGCAGTCCCAGCAGGGCCCTTTGATCTGGAGTCTAAATGCAATTTACAGGAAATTTTAAATGGCCTTTTATCTTTACAACAGGAAGCTGGGTTGTGACCAAGGGTCCCTCACGTGCCAATGCCAGCTGGTTTGCAGTAGAAACCCCGCCTAGAAGAAACACTCTGAAGCTGGCCTCAGGCCTCACCGCCACATATACAAGTTTCTCTATTTTTAGTAGGCATTTTTTCAAGTCCCTCTTTCATGCCAGGTCGAGTCCTGGGCACTTTAAAACAAATGCAACCTCACAATCTCCACAACATCAGCTCTGGGACGCCAGGATCCCAGCTCTAAGTGAAGCTGCGAGAACACGGCTCCTGCTTGGTTTGTAACTGTGCTTCCCCCCGAAGATGCCCAGCTCCCTTTTGGCTCTGAAATTCCATGATAGTAAGCATGGGCACTCTCTACCATGCTGCCCCTTGCCCCCACCAAAGTCACTCCCAAAACACTGCTCAGAGCAAAGTCAGGGTTAAGCAGAAAACGTATTTTGTCCTTTGCCCCACCTCCCATATCCCCCACTTCCATCCTTGATTCCACACGAGAAACGGGCCCGGGTTGTTTTCCCGGGATGGGAATGGGGGTCTGCTCTCGGGGCATGGGCAGGGAAGCGGGCAGGAAGAGTTGCATGTGCAAAGAGAGGCTTTGTGGAGCAATGCTGATCCAAAAGGACAGCCGCCAACAGGAGGGTGCCAGGCTCTGCAGACCATTTTTGCACCGAGGGGTGGGAAGGAGTGGAGACTTACCTCAAGATTTGGGCAACAGGGCCCAGGGCCACTTCTGGCCGTTCTCTACCCAAGGGGCAAGGAGGCAAAAGGACCATGGCCATGCCAAGCTGGTGGTCTCCTTCTAGACCACATTCTGGAACTATGGACCCCAACATTTCCTCCTTAAATGGCTCTGACTGAGTTTCCGGGGCCTAAGTGAATCTTTTTGTGGGGTCCATTCCCCCAGGTTCTGACCACATCACCAATGCGTGCAGCCCTGGTGGCCCACGGTGGCTGTTTGGAGAGGAGGAGAGTAGACTGCAGGTGGAGCATCAACAGGTATGAAGCCAAGGCCTCGCAGAAGGGAGGTGGAGCTGGGTGGGACTAGAAGTGTTCTAGGCTGTGGGCTGGGGACGGTCATTGTATTCTTGTTCTGGGTCCTGTAACCATTAGAGGTCTCCAATGGACAGGGTCATAAGCAAAGATGCCTTAGAGTCCATGCTGATAACCAATATGCTAATTACTCACTATTTTCATCAATTCATTAAACCAGACTTTCTAAATACTCCAGCCTAACGTAGAATTTTTAATAAGAATAGCTTTTGGAGATCAGGGACTCACTCAAATATTTACTTGGCGCCTAAGGAGGACTGGCCCTGTGGGGTGCTGGCTGCGGGGAGCTTAGAGCCAACAAGCAAGTTGGAATGTGAGAGACACATGCTATTTAAAGGAACGTGCAGGCTCCTAATAGCAGTGTGGGTGGGCGGTCAGAAGCAGGCTGACCAGACATACCGTTTTAAACAGGACAGAAAACAATGGGCCTATCCCGTTTCAAACAGTACGTCTGGTCAGCCTAGTCTCACTGGGCCAAATTCGAGGTGTCAGTAGACTGACTGCACGTACCACTTGAATCAGGACAGTACCATTGTTTTCTGTCCTATTTAAAACAGTAGGTCTGGTCAGGCCAGTCAGAAGCCTTCCCTGGGGAAGAGGTGTAAGGTTACAGATGGGGAAACAGACCCAAAGATGCCCCATATATTAAGCTCAAAGTGGCTGTCATGATTAGATGCCAGTTTTTCCCATTCTGAGCTCCGTGCCTTAGTAGCCACACTCTGTGGCCTACTTTTCATCTTTCAATGAGCAAGGACACTGCCCAGCAGCTTGTCCTTACGTATTCTCACAATGCACACTCATGGTTAGATTTTGGCGTAGCCCATGTGAGTGGACACACGTGTGTGCACGCGCACGCACATACGCACACCTGCTTCCACTCTGCGTTTGATGACAAGCCTGAATGGCGAGGAGCGGCCTGGGTCGTGCCTTCAAGGCATCTGGGAGAAGCAGAGCTGCCCGCCTACGACAGCGTGTCCTGGGCGCAGCTTTGAAATCCGAGGCCGGCCTCCCAGGCTTGCTGACCTGTGGTTTCCCCCCTGTCTCCCCTGGGGAAGCAGGCCCTGCCGTGAAGCTGGATTTGATCAAAGCCACCACAAACCTGAGCTGAAGCCACAACTCTCCGCACAGTGAAAGTGTTTAATAACTTTTCAGGACTCGTCCCTCCCAAGGACCCTGATCGGCCTCTGGTTCCTCCTTCCTTCACCTTCGATTTTTTAATGTGGGGAGAAGGGGGAGGGGTGTGGGGGTGAATGCATTTGATTTCCTTCACTGAGTTCACAACCATAATTGTGATGTTCGCAATTTCCATGTTCTGGAAAGCTCCTTACAGTATAACAAATGCCCTAATTACCGTGTTTGCCGCCCCTCCGTGTCGTTTTAAACATGCCGCTCCATCTCCGTCACCCACAACGTGGCAAATAAGCAGCTGTTAGAGCTTCCTGTGTGCAGGGTAGGTCTCTGGCCTGCCTGGATGCAGAGATTTCAATTTTATCTGGCAGACAGAGTAATTTGAAATTTAATCATCTTTCCCCCAAGTGAGAATGCCTTATTATTACTTTTTTAGAAAAAAGAACAGGCCCGACATCCATCTCCAAAATTTGGGGGTGGAAGTACACGGAGAGGGTGTGATAGGCCATGGAGCCATGGCTGCCTTGGAGGGGGTCCCTTTTCTTGGGAGAGAGATGGTGACCATTTCCTGCAGGAGTGGGCAGAACTATTGTGGGCAGAACCAGGGGCACAGGCGGGCCAGGACACCAGTGGGCATGCCCCAGCAAGATACCTTCTTCCAAAAACGCTCAGAATTCCACAGGCACAATGTTTGTCTCCCTCGTTGAAAAACAATTGTCTCAGAGAGATGGTCCACATGCCCTGATTAGCCAGCCAGCTCTCAGGGATGCCACCTGATCTCCAGGTTCCCCAACTAGTCAGCGAAAACACTTAGTGGCAGCCTGCAGCCAAGTAAAAGAAATAAGAATGTAGGAAGTTTTTGATAAAACCAGATTCTGTCTGTGGATCGTGGAGGAGGACGAAGGTTTGAATATATGAAGCCAGAAGCTAGTCTAAGGAAAATTCTTCCTGTCATCAGCTGTGTACGCTTCTAAGCAGTGAATCTGGTTCTCGTCATGCCTGGCCAAAACGGAAGTTCTTTCCCGTCTGGAATACACTTGGTAACCCTGTTTATGCAATTCCGAACATACAACATGTCAATCCATTGACAGCTCATCTATGAAGGAAATTGGATAGAGTTTCCCCAAACTTGGCAACAGCCTTAACATTTAAATGACCTAATAGCAATGACTTACAAAGTCCCAAGGAACTTCTCTAAATGATCAATAATATAAAGCAAAATTCAATCGACAATACCAAAGGGAAGACAGGATTGTCCTTCTTTTCTCCCTATGGGAAACGATAATGCAAAACTGTTGACACAGGAAAAGGAGATCAAAGAGTATGTATTACAGTAAAAAATAGAGGGGGAAAAGGGATCATAAAGGCATGCAAGCAGTTACTATTAAATATCGTATTACTTTTTTCCTGGATTTCGTCATGTTTGTGGTGCAGTCATGTGCTGCTTAACCACGGGGGTATGTTCTGAAAAATGTGCTATTAGGTGATTTTGTCACTGTGTGACCATCACAGAGTGCACCTCCACAAACCTAGCTGCTCCAGCCTACCACACAGGCTATATGGTGTAGCCTACTATGAGGCTATATGGTATAGCCTTTTGCTCTTAGGCTGCAAGTCTGTCCACATGTTACTGTGCAAAAAATGAAATTAAATCGAGCACAAGAGAAAATGATGCAATCAAGAGATGCTATAAACACAAGATGTATGAGGCTGCTGCCAGCCTCCCATGGCATATGGTTTTATAGCAAGCTCTTTTATAAGTAGAAAGAGTATACTCTAAAGTAATGATAAAAAGCATAGTATAGTGAATATATAAACCAGGAACGTCATTGTTTATTATCATTCTCAAGTATCATGTACTGTACACCATTGTGTGCTCTGTACTTCTGTACACCTGCGAGTGCAAGAAGAGTGTTTCCACCAACATGACCACCGACACAGGAGTAATGCATCGCGCTACACGGCGGTACGTTACAACAGCTAGAAGGCCGCTGGGCGGTAGGGGTTTCCCAGCTCCCTTATAATCCACGGGCCCAGCGTCGGGTGCAGGGGCACTCAGTCCGTTGTTGAGCGAAACGTGGCTATCTGACAGGTAATGATACTTGACTGTATTTGTCAGCTTTTTAATATATGATTTGTAACTTGTTGTAATTTCTCATTTCAAATAATACTCCCTCTCATCGCGGATTTTGCATTTGTATTTGGTGTTTGTTATCTTAATGAGCACCTAACCAAAGCTGGGGCCGGTCTGGGCAGAGCAGCTGGGGCTTGGAGGCAGGTTACATGTGAGAGAAGGATGGTCAGGATGAT
This sequence comes from Lyroderma lyra, assembly GCA_004026885.1. Lineage (NCBI taxonomy): Eukaryota > Metazoa > Chordata > Mammalia > Chiroptera > Megadermatidae > Lyroderma > Lyroderma lyra. The sequence continues at coordinate 45,894 of PVJL010006930.1, forward strand.
TCCAAGGTGACCTCTTTCCAATGTTCCAGAATGGAAAAAAAGAAAAAGACAAGGAAATCTCCTTATTTTATAGACTAACGGGGATAATTAGGTTTTAAAGTTGACCTGATTTGACAAAGGAAAGAGCTGGCCCCTTACGCTAACCTCCCATTGCATTACATGTTGAAATGCAAATCTGAAATCTCAAGTTAGAGCTGGGCAAGGCCGTGACGGAGTGGGACTCCCTGGGAATGAGTCCTGTAGACTCAGTCTACAAGAGAGGCTGGGAAAGCATTGGCTCTCAGAAGAGACGCACACGTGGGTGGGTCAGCTGGGCCACGAGGGGCCCAGAGCATAGAGCTGGGACAAAGTAAGGACTGTTTCCCAAGGGCTGGCCCTGCTCACCTCTGTGCTCCCATCCCTCATGACCTCCAGCCCGGTGTCTCTCCCAGTACCCTTAACCCCCTTTCAGGATTCAAACTGCTTGTGATTCAAACACTCCAGGGGTTCCGTGTTTCAGGGTGTGTCTCCATGTATCCCAGATGCATTTCTGGGCTTCTCGGTACACACGCGAGGCGGTCTCCCTGGAATGAAACAAAGGGCATGGCAGAAACTCCCGCAGTACTTACCTACGTGCCAGGCCACGCATAAGCCCCGACAATCCATCAGTTGCCTCCGTGACCCTCCTAACAACCCTGTGATGATCCTGGATTGACAGAGGGGAAACTGAGAACAGCTCCCATTTACTGAAAGCTGACTTCATGTAAGGCTCACGAGTAACAGCTTTTCACCTGGGCTGATAAGAGGCTGGACAACAAGTGCACATGGACAAGAAACGCTGCACTTTGCTCTCTCCGTTGTAGGGTGATGGGAAGTTCCGTGCAGCGTTCTTGTTATCTCAGCCCCACCCTCATCCCATCAGAGAACTTTCGGTTGCTGCAGCTTTCATGGTGCTCAGAACTGAAGCAGGGCCATACCCTCATAGACTCCCCAAATTCTGTACTGGGCAGGATGACCAGACATCCCATTTTAAACAGGACAGAAAACAATAGTACTGTCCCATGTCACATGGCACACATGGTCAGCCTAATCTCACCGGGCTAAATTCAAGGTGTCAGTAGGCTGACCTCCTGTACCCTTTGACATGGGACAGTATCATTGTTTTCTGTCCCATTTAAAACAGGACGTGTGGTCAACCTGGTACTGGGCGAGCTCCCCAAAGCCCCTGGCTCCCAAACACACTGTGCTTCTTGGCTACCTGAAGGGCACAGGGCTGTGCCAGGCAGGCATCCCCGAGCCGGGGCCTGGCCTCTTCATGTCTGCCCAGGACCGAGCCTCTCAGAGCTGCTAAGAATGTTCACCACCTGGGGGCCCACCCACTGCCCACTCCTGCCTGGGGCAACCCCACTTTCTTCCCTTTTGTGGATCTCAAGAGTATTCCCTTTTCATCGTTCCTCACAGAGCACCTACTTAAGGTTGGAAAAACAAACCACAGGAGAACAGACTAGAATTAACATCATGATCATAAATAATGTTGCCTCCTCTCGTTTTTAACCCACACAAATGCCTACCAAGTGGGTATTCTTCTTATCCTCATTTCACAGATGAGGCAACTGAGGCTTAGACCTGTTAAATGACTTACTTGTGAAGTGCAGAGCAGGAGCTGAATCCAAGTCTGCATCCAGGTTTGCTTAATCAGCCTCAGTAACTCCTCCGGGTTCTACCATTTAGAAAATACTGAGTCTAACGCTGCAAACCAAATCCCAGGAGCAGGCTCCTGTCTCCCCGAGTCCAGCCAGGCCTGTCACCAGGGCTGCCTCCTGGGGTCCACGCCCGAGCTGCTTCCTGTCCCAGGCAGCTGCCTCTCCGCCCTCGTGCCTCTAAGAAAGAATGGTGTTAGAGGTTCAAATTCTCTAATTTCACTGAAGAATGGTAACCTGGGCCCAGGCCCCAGTCACACAAGGAACCCCTGCCACCACCAAAGTCTGCTCCTACTGGCTTCCAGGGGCGAAGGCCGGCCTTCCCATGTGAGACATGCCCTGGGAGGTGGGCAGGGAGCAGTTGCTGTGAGCTCCCAGGCTGTGATTGATTCTCCCTTCTGTATCGTCTGTGCGGTTCAAAAGCAGACTTTTGATGAGTCAGGAAGCTCTGAAGGGCTGGGTTGGTGGCAGTGACACTCCCCACTCATGGACTGCCCGGGCCAAATGAACAGGATAAAGAGCTGTGTCCCCTGGCTATGCAGGTAACTGCCTTCCTTCATCAGGCCACAGCTGGCCTCTGCCAGAACATTCATGGGGGCCAGACACCTGCTTTATTTCAGAGAAAAAGAAGCAAGGCAGTCATGTTAGTGGGAGGCCGGGCAAGACTGCCTCAGGGGCGCTCACGCAAACCCCCAGGTCCCTTCCCAGAGCCTAATCAGGGCGCAAGTCAGCTGCTCTGCAGGCACAAGGCTTCCAGATGAGGGTGGGCTGCCCCCAGCGCAGGTTTGCAGGGAGGCCCTTTGAGGCCCAGAATTATACACCATCTGAGTGAAAATCTTGTTTGGCTGGAAGAGGAACCAAGATCCACAGAAGAAAAGGTCACAAGCATCTTAATGCCTCTGTCCCCTGAGGGTTTCTAGTCAGTGGGGGGCAGTGAGGGATGCTGTTGGAGAAACTGAGGGGTGAGGAGACAATGTGGGGAGGGTCTTTGAACCCGAGGGGCAGAGCGGTGGCAGAGAGACGGGAAACCAGGCACAAGACGGTTGTCACCATGTGAGACGCCTGTCCTGCTCGGCTGTGTGCCCTCCTGAGGAAGGTTAAGGAAACAGCAACCCTGGGGCGGCCTTGGGGTGAGGTCAATGGCTGAAAGGAGGGCATTTTCAATCAGTCAAGGGCAAATGCTGGTGGGTTCTATAAATTAAGCAGCCCAGGCCCGTACCTCCTTTCACAGATGAGGACATTGGGGCCCCCGAAAACCCTACCTGGGGCCTACTGTGGGGAGAGGCAAATGTAGGGCCAGAAGCCGGGCTTTATGGGGCCAGCCGGAGGTGTGGGGCCTCTTGCTTGCTTCCTTCTTCGGAGTGACTGGAACTTTCTTTCCCTACCTCAACCCCCTTTCTTTTTCTCCTCCCGCCCCTGGTGGGGAGAGGTCCTGGGTAAGACAAAGTAGAGAAGACACATCATCAGCTTCACAAAGCATGCAAGTGGTGTGACCACAAAGGTGGTCTTCCTGGAAATGACTCCGACACCTGGAGACCTAAGCCTGTCTCAGGGTGGACCATAAGCACCACTTCCAAGAGTCAGGAAAGTCCTTGTCACTCCTGAGGGACCCACTGGAGAAGGTGGGAAGGGCTGGGGAATGGGGTGAGAGTGGGAAAATGAAAAGAAGGAGAAGTGTCCTGATGATGGACGAAAGGACCATGGAAACAGGCAGAAACAGACCTGCCACAAAGGGACCTTGTCAGGTGACTGAGGAGACCTCTCAATCAGCAAGAATGAATGGCCCAGCAACCAAGGGCACAGGCAGTAAGTGCTCTCATGGGAAAGAAATTCTGTCTCAAGCTCTCATTATAGCCAGGCAAATCCAGCTGGATTACAGAGAAACAGTGTTTATGTCAGGAGCGTCCAAACTTTTGGCTTCCCTGAGCCACATTGGAAGAAGCAGCATTGTCTTGGGACACACATGAAGTACACTAACACCAATGATAGCTGATGAGAGAGAGAGAGAGAGAGAGAGAGAGAGAGCATCCCGTGCATAATTTCCATAATGTTTTAAGCAAGTTTACAAATTTCTGTTCGGCTGCATTCAAAGCCATCCTGGGCTGCATGTGGCCCATGGTCTACAGGTTGGACAAGCTTGATCAATGTGATATCAGGATAGAGAAAGATTACTTAACAGGATGCAAAATTACACACCACAAAGCAAAAAGGTTAACAATTGTAGCTAGTTAGAAATTAAGCACTTCAGATGGCCAAAGTAAATTTTTTTATTTAAATAACATCAAAACAAAGTAAAAAGACAAGTCATTGACTTAGAAGAGATCATTTTCCACCATTTTATGTGAAAATGTCAAAGACCTCCAAAAGTTAAAAGAATACCCATATTCCCACCACCTAGAGTAGGGATGGGCCAACCATGGCTCACCGGCCAAGTCCAACCAGTCTCCCGCCTTTACGTGGCCTACAGTAAGCTAAGAAGGATTTTTACGTTTTTAAATGGTTAAAGGAAAAATCCCAAAGAAGAGTGACATTTTGTGACATGTGAAAATGATATGAAATTCAGATTGTAATGTTTATAAATAAAATTTTATTGGAAACAGTCCCATTCATTTTCAAATTGCCTATGGCTGCTCTACGGATGCCACTGCAGAGCTGAGTCGTTCCGACAGAGACCACATGGCCTGCAACGTGGAAAAGATTTGCTGTCTGGCCCTTTAGGAAAACATTTGTTGAACTCTGACTTAGAGTTTATAATTAATATTTTACTGCTCATGCTTTATGACATGCCCATCCAGCTATGAAAAGAGATATTGCAAATCAGATACCAGCAAAAGATTACTATCCAGAATAAGTTCAGGAGAGCGTCTGAACTTCCTTTGAGGTGACCTCAAAGGGATGTACAAAGGACCAAGGAGTACAGTAAATGTCCAGTTTGTCCCTTTGTCTGAGTTTCACGTCCATTTGGAAATGTCTGACAATAAGACCCTTCACACTGCTGTTTTTTCCTGGTCATGGACAGGCTACTCCCGATGTTACACACATGGGGTCTACAGTGTGTAATTATGCATACGGAGTCTACAGTAATTATATAACTGCTCCCTGGTATGGACCTTAAGGTCCAAGGAAGCAGGGTCCATGGAGCACGGTTGGGTGTCTGCTGCCTTGAATAGTGTTGGGCCATATGTGACCTCCATCAGTATTTATTAAATGAATGAATGACTGAATCCCTACTATGTCAAGGTATTGCCTTTGCTCACCTAGGATAGGAATCTCTGGCCCACCCTGTCACCTGGAACACCAGGGCAGCCTGACCCCAGGAGACACCGGAGGGACAGTGCCCATTTAATTAGCCAGGAAGCCTGTTGGCAGCCACAGGCATGATCTGGAGTATTCCCTGCCCCTGGGGTGCTATCAGACAAGAAGGGTGACGTACCTTTCGCCCCACAGTGCCAGCAGGAGAGGGAAGCACGTCCTCCAGCAGGACGCGTCAGTGTTTTGCGCAGGTGCTAACGGTACTGTTTTTGGCTTGCTAGGTAGCTCCTGGAAACAAGCTTCCAACTAGTTTCGTGAAAGGCAATGTGATTGCAAACAGGTGTCTCAAAAATGCATAATACAGTCCACTGTTTCTGAGTAACATTTAAAAAAAAAAATACAAGAGCAGTCAGTTTGGGACAATGAAAAAATTCCGAAAAGCCGTGTAATTGGGTAATTCCAAGGCATCCAGGCTACAGACGCCGATGCCTCCGCCGCCTCTGAGACAGTGCGTGCTGTCCTTGGATTGCAGAGATGCTTCCTCGGCCACTGAAAAAGGAACTGGGCATTCCTTGGGGAGGCTGGGCTGGTTGCATTTATTTTGTTGTTGCCTTTTTTTTTTTTTTTTCATTTTGACAAACCAGAAAGGCTGGAGTGTGCTCTGCCCACTCATCCAACTTTCATTAATATGTGAACAGAGCATGCAATGGACATCTATTATGTGCTCCACCTCATGTCATCAGTTTATTCATTCAAGAATCTCATGGTTATGGTCATATGCTTCAGGAGCTGCTGAGTGGGAGGGACTTTTGATTGACTGATGACAATAATTCGACTCTCCTTGAAAATGATTGGTTTAAGAATGATCATGTGATCCAATTTGAGTCGAAAAGATGAGAGGGCATGTCTTTTGAGCTTTTGGGAAAGTTCCTTTAAAATGGACCTGTGGGTTTTCTTTTGAGGGTGATGAGAATGTTTTGGAATTTGATATAGAACAACATTGTGACTGTATCATATGCCAGTGAATTGTACACTTTAAAATGTTTAATTTTGTGTTAATTTTACCTCAAGAAAGAAACAAAACATGGGCGCCAAGAATCCGTTACTTTTCTGGATGCCACATGAGGATGCCAACCCGGAGCTTTAGCAGCCACCTTGTGACCATGAGGGCACCAGTTTGGAGACAAACGTCAGTATGCTGAAGATGGCAGAGCAGAAGGATGGAAAGAATTAATCCTGATTGTAGAGAGGAGCTATGTGTCAGCCAAACCAGCGATAATCCTGTCTCTGAATATACGAGTATTATGTGAGATGTTACGTAACTGGCTTGTTGAAGATGATTGCAATAAAATTTTGTCCAATTTTGCGTGACTGACAGCAGAAAGCACTCTGTCTAGCACAGAGTAGAAGCTCAGTAAGCATTTGTTGAATAAATGGGCACTTTACCTAAATTGTTTTACTGATTTTTTACAACTCTGTGAAATAGACAGGACCACCTGCCTTTACAGAAGAGAAAGGTGATTCTCAGAGAGGTTAAGTAACTTGCCCAAAGACACAGAGGACTAAATCCAAGTCTGTCTGACCATAGCACTCCTTCTTAATACAGTCTGCCTGCGGTTTTCAAGTTCAAGACCACGGATGGAGCCAGGGCGACAGCTTGTATCATCTGTGAACCTTGTTATGCAGTTAAATAAAAGATTTGGCTTTGCAAAAGTGCAAGCTCAAATGGTCACACAGCTTCCATTTTATGGTGGCTCTTGCAATGTCCTTTGTCATAGATTTGTGGAATTTTTGCTACAGCTCCATAAGGAGAGCAGGAGGTGGAATTGTTCACATTTCAGAGATGAAGATGACATATCGAGAGCAGGAAAATAAGATTAACTCTTCTCCCTCATTATTGTGAGAATTCAAAGGGTTAATTGAATGAAAGTCATCTTTACATCAGGAGTGTCCAAACTATTGGCTTCCCTGGGCCACATTGGAAGAAGAATTGTCTTGGGCCACACATGAAATACACTAACACCAATGGTAGTTGATAAATGAAAACAAGGTCGCAAAAAAACTTTATAATGTTTTAAGAATGTCTACGAATTTGTGTTGGGTTGTATTTAAAGCCATCCTGGGCCACATGCGGCCCACAGGCCACAGGGTGGACAAGCTTGCTGTACACGGTGTGCAATTATTGCTGGATCCTCAGGATTTCGAGAATGAGATGTTCATAATTACAGTACAGCAAGCAATTATTAGGCCCCTACTATGTGCCAGGCACTGCGTGAAGCATTTTACATGGATTATCTCATTTAAGTCTTATAGTGTTAAGTACATACTGTTATTATCTCAGATTTACACAGGAGACCACTGAAACCCAGAACAGCTAAGTGACTACCAAAGTCACACAGCTACACATGGAGCAGCCAGGACTTGAGTCCAGGTGGGCTGATTCCTGTCTGACCTGGTCACGATAACGAACTCCCCACCCATTTCTCGGGTCTTTGACAGGTAGCTGTGTCTCTGATACAACCAACGAAATAGAAAATTATACCTTTCTCACCACCTTCAAGGATGACCAAAAAAGGGCCCCAAATGAGAAAAAGGGCCTCTACGGAGTGATTTGGACCCTTATTGCTGCCTCTCTTCCCATTATAGCTTTGCTTTTTTGTTGTTAAAAATGATTAATCATAAAAATTGTCCTGTTGTTTAAAAAGACAATAGACTCCTGAGAAGGGTCTTCTCATGACATCATACGGTACAGGTGAACAGGTGCCTTAGTTAATAGCTGGAGAAGGTGTAGCATGAAAGAGTTAAATGTCCCTCATTATACATACACAAGGGCCCGAGTGGATTTCAACCACAGCTGCTGCCTGGGGCTGGGGGAGCGGGGACATACTCACATTTGCAACCTAGAAAATAGCTAAGTGTAAATTCAGCAATCATGTACATAAAGTAGATTTTCTCTTCTTGTGAAAATCTGGGAAGATCCACAAACCCCTCCCACCACCACAATGCAAAGAGAAGTATGTGGTCGTTATGTACCAGACACTTGTTGGAGACATAATTACCAAATTGAAGGAGCATGCCACCTCCAGCTCCTGCAACAGGTTTGCAGAGTAGCAAACAGGAGCAAAAGCAGGCAAAGCTTTGGAGGTGCAGACTATGCCCTAGATGTGTCAGTTTTGCACAATTTTAGAGTATGAGCTCTTCTGCCACACACGTCAGCTCCAATGCAGGTGTGTGAGGGCCTGATACGGTGTGGACCGTCAGGACTGGGGCCAGGGCGGGCACGGAGGAGCAGGGGATGGTCCCCACCCCAGATGACGAAAGGCACACCAGGAGCAGTGGTAGGGCCTTGTTTTACCTAGATGAGTAAGGGGTCTCCTCCTCATTCACGCAGCCTGGGAGGTGAGATTGCCATGAACACATGACCCCCACAGTAGCGATAGCTGTATGTAATTTGTCATTTTAGATCCATGTTTATGTTGAAATGTTTGGTTGGAAACCCTACACAGTTGATTCTATGGTCTTTATTCAGTCATTAGTCAATTCCTTTTGCACTTTATAAAACCCTGAGCATCAAGAATTATCCCTAGTGTTATTAAGGAGAGGTCATCAGGCAGGTAGACTTTTCTCACCGCAATCACAGGTAATGATCTGGTATCTACCCACGTGAAATATAGGTGACATGTGGGTTGCTACAATCCAGTTTGAGGGCAATTAAACCCCATGGATCAAAGTCTTTCATGCTTCCTAACCTGGTCATTCTTCTGAAATACATATTGGTGCTCCATGCCCATCATTTGTAATAGCAACAATCTGAAAACAAGCTAAATGTCCAACAATAGGGGAGTGCTTATGTAAAGTGGGACAGCCACGTAAGGGATTATTGGGGAGCTATTAGAAATTATGCTTATGGAGACTGTGATAGCGTGGACAAGCTAACGACGCACAGTGAAAAATGCACTCAAAATTGAATGCACACTGGTTATAATTTATAAAAAAATAACCTAATACTCAAGTGAAGTCTGAGCCAGATTCATGTTTGTGTAAGGATTCAGATATTTCTAAGCATGCTTGGTCATCTTGTGGGGTGGGGTTCCTGGGTCAGCTTTGCAAGTGCTGGCTTGCATCAAGGTTTAGGGGAGGTGCTCCTGTGTGTGTGTATCTGTCCCGGAGGGGTGGGGCACTAGGGAGCCAGTATCATCTGCCTTCAAAATGTAGCTCCTTAGCTCAGCGTCACAGACTAAGCCTTGAGGAGAGAGGGCTGCAGGGGACAGCGGGTGCTATTTCCCAAGGTGTTCAGGTGACCAACTGCCATGCAGAACGGAGAGCAGACATGTTGTCTGCCTTCATTGTATGGCCGGTAGGTCATTGCAGGCTAGCTATTACAGCATCCTTATGGCATCCTGATGTGTTGAAAGCGGTGGTGAGGCACTGTCACCCTGTGAAAGTCTCAAATGTGGATGTCACCAGGAGGGGCTTTAGAACACGAGAGATGCTATATTGTATCAGGCTGGCCTGCTTTGTGAGCACACACAGGACCTGTGCATGTGACATCTGGAAGTGTGTTATGTATAATGTTTGTGTGTGTGTATACACACACGTGTGTATGAGTTGATAGGTGGGGCAGAGCCAGAGAAACAAAGTGACTACTTAGGCAGGGGTGCCCCGTAAAAATTGAGTGACCTATACCCAAAAAGTCTGAAGCCCATCAAAGAAGAAATACTGACGTTTGTGACAAAGTGAATGGACCTGGAGATCATCATGCTTAGTGAAATAAGCCAGACAGAAAAAACAAGAACTGTATGACTTCACTCAGATGCAGAATATAAAAGTGAAAGCAACAAAGAAAAAAAATCAAACAAAAAACTCATGAACACAATCAACAGTTTAAGGGTTATTTGAGGGCAAGTGGGGAGAGGGTGGGAGAAGAGGGAGGGGGCGAGAGAGGAGGGAGGGGAGCCAAATATATGATGATAAAAAGAGAACTCACACTGGGTGGTGAACACGTAATGCAACATATAGACGATGCACTGTAGAAGTGTACACCTGGAACTGTGTAACCCTTGATAACCAATGTCACCGCAACAATAAAACTATTTTTATAAAAAAAAAAAAAAACAACTAACAGTAAAAGATGGGGGAAAGCAGATTTTGGAACCCAGAGTGCAGAAGTGACCTTAACAGCACCGCTTAGAAATAGTACCTGGGGGGCTGGTCATGTGCTGTAACAGTTCTTGAGTTAACTGCCACCCCCACATAAAGGATGACTAGTAAGAGCTACATGCATTCCTTAGATAGCCAGGTCCCAGCTCAAACCAGATTCTGCCCTAAGAACACGAAGATATACTGAGCCATCTCCGACCTTCCGGAGCTGCCAGCCCAGCGCCAAGCCCCTGCCGCTCCCTCTGACCTCAGCCCGGGTCCTCTCCTGCTCCGCCATGGCTCCTGCCATGTAGGCTTTCTTCCAGCTCCCTGCCACCTGGGGTATCTCGCATGTGTCATTCCTTTTCCCAATAACGCTTCCTTTTCCTCGTCCTGATTTAACTCTAACTCATGCTCCAGGTCTCAGCTCTCAGAACTTTTCCTCCTAGAGTCCGTCACCAGCACCATCAGTCCCACACTTGGACACGCTCAGTGCTCCCTGATGTTTCCCTTCACGGAGCTTCTCAGTTTGTAATCTTAGATGCAAGTCCTCTGATGGGGTGGAGGTCTAACGTCCCCACGAGACTGAGCTCATGAGGCAAATGACTGCTAATGCTGCCTTAGCATCACCCTCAGAGCTGACCACAGCATGCACTGAAACATTTATTGGATGGATGGATGGATGGGTCAATGAGCTATGAAAGAACATGTTATGATAGGGACAGTGCGAAGTTTAGCATGGTAAGAGGGAAAAGTACATGAAATGACCCTGGAGGGTAAGTAGGAGCCAGACTGGACAGTGGCCAGTAAGTCATGCTGAGAGCAATTGGAAGAGATTAAGGAGGTTTGTTTGTGTTTGGGGCAGAGAGGAAGTAACCTCAGAGCATCCGAAAGGCCCCTCAATGGGACAACCAGAACGTGTTAGAGCTGGCGCGTCATTGTATTAGACTGCCGGGGCTGCTACAGCCGAGTACCACAGCCTGAGGGTTTCCTCACAGGTCTGGAGGCTGGGAGTCTGAGATCAAGGTTTTGCCAGGTTTGATTTCTTTAGAAATCTCTTTATTGGTTCGTGGGTGGCCTTCTTCCCCCTGTCTCACAGGGTCTTCCCTTCGTGTGTATATCTGTGTCGTTACCTCTTCTTATAAGGATGCTAGTCACATTAGATTAAGGCCCCTCCTACTGAACCTATTTTAACTTAATTACCTCCTTAAAGACCCTATCTTCAAATATGGTCACATTCGGAGGTCTTGGGGGTTTGGACTTGAACATTTGAATTTCGGAGTACCCAAGTCAGCCCATCACGGAAGCCCAGGATCCACACGTAGACCCCCTACCACGCTCCCCATTATGTAGGCTGGAACCCAGTGTGGGCACTGCAGGGGAGGGGTGACGGGAAATCGGGACAAGCTGGGGCTGCCTTTGTGGGAATACAACCAGAGGAGGTCCCTGGCCCTTTGGCCCTCCCCATCACAGCCTTTGCAGGGACGGGCTCCTCCATCCGACAGCTCTCAGGCAGTCAGTCGCAGAGGCTAATTGCTTAGCAGGGGTGTCACAGGAAGAGAAGAGGCCTTGGGCAGGCTTTGCGTTCCTCTGAGATAGAGCAGCTCCCACCCAGAGCTTATCAGCATGCAGCTGGGTCAGGATCCAATAATTAGAAGGACATTCCCAGAGCAATTTGGTGGAGCGTTTGCCCTTCCATGCACGCCCCGTCAGACCGTCAGACCGGGCCTCTGGTTTGCAGCTTCAGAAAAACAAGAAATTCCAGTAAGGGATTAATGACTTAATTATAAATGTGGCTTGGAAATGCAAAGGTTATTAGGAAGGGGAAAAGATACATGCTAATAAGAGACACACTATTAACAACAGAATAAAGATTCATTGTTGGCGCCCGGTAAAGTTTCCCAAGTTCAGTAATAAAAACCACCTGGTCTGCGGAGGGCTGGCTGCCATGGTGACGGAACCGGAACCCGCCCCCAGCCGAGCTGCCTAATGAGGCGTGTCTTCCCGCCTCTCATCCTGCTCCCTCCGGGTCTTGGGCTTCCGGGTAAAATTGGCCACCAGGCCTCCAAACCAGCCCGCCAGTGCTGGGCCTGTGCCCGTGTGTTGGAAGAGCCCACGGAGGCTCAGGAGTGCTCTCAGGTGTTGTCAGGCCCACAGCAGCTGAGGGGCCCGTCAGGGGGAGAACCAGACGTGTTAGAGCTGGAAGGAAACTGGGGTTCCAGGAAGGGACTGCAGCCATCTCAGGTCCAACTCAGCATCCTCCCACCTGCAGTGATAAAGACGTTGCCCTGAGCTCGGAATGTTCCTGCTGCGTCTGTGAACTTGGACGCATCCACTGGAGGAGTATTAGAATGCAGTTGTCCTGTGTGCCAGGGACTACACAAGGTGCTTTGCTCACATGAAGTCATTTCATCTTTGCAACCATCTTGCCAAGTATTTTTTGTTTTCACATTTCACTGATGAAGCAACAGGTTCAGAGAGGTTAAGAAATACACCCGAGGTCACTGAGATAACAAGTGGCAGACCTGGGATTCAAACCCAAGGCTAGGGTCCTTCTCACAGGAGCGGGGAAGCAGAAGCTGAAGGACCCCCAGAGCACTGAGCTGTTTTCCTGCTTAGACTAGAAGCTGCTTGAGGGCAGGGCTGGGCCTTCCTCACTTGCTCCTCAGCTGCAGGACTCAAACCCCACATCCCCAAGATACTTCACAAGGGCCTGAGTTACCAAGTCAGGCTTCTCTACTAACTGACCAGCAGTGCTCACATGCCCCTCTCCCTGGCCACCAGGCCAGGCCACTATCTGGACACACCCAGGGAAGGGTTTCCCAGAGTCCCCTAAGGGGTCAAGTGCTCCTGATCATCATTTGAGGGCTGATGGGGTATATGGGGGGGAAGGAGGGAGGGAGGAGCAGCCCCTCCCACCTACACCTTCTCTCTTCTGCCCCCACTGTGAGAATGGAGGAATTGAAATGGAGCTGGACAGGCGCTGGCAGGCAGTGACAGCAGTCCTGGCTTCCAAGGGACTGGACAGGGGTCCCTAAGGGATGGTGCAGGGCAGTTGGGCAGCTGGGCACTCTTGGGAGAGGGGAGGAAAGACCCACTCAAAGGAGATGAGAGGCTGAAGCCTGCCAGGCTTATGTAGCCAGCTCCATGACAGGGGACCAGGCCTGCCCCAGTCACCTGAAGACCCCGGCACCTGCCACAGAGCCCAATGCACAATGGCTGCTCAGCCATACCAGTGGAATGAGCAGCCTGTCGTCAGAGGAAAGCAGCTTCTAGACCCCAGCTCCTACCTCTAAGCTGTTCAAGCCCAGGCCCTGCTAGCACGCCTCCATGACAATGAGCTCATGCCCTCTGGAGCAGCCTGGTGACCTGAGCTGAAGCCCGCCCCTCTAGCCACCGCCCTCCGTGCCCCTGAGCCCTCGAAGTCACCAGAGTCAGCCCCCATTTCCATGGGAGACAGCACAGCCACTTCCTAGCTGCGTGGTCCTGCGCACAGAGCTGAGCTTCTGAGCCTCAGTTTCCTCACCTCTCAAGTGTGGAGGTGCTAACAGCTTGCTGTAAAGAGTAGATACGGGTACATACCACCTCCTGGCACGGGTAGACTGAAAAGGTGGTGGCTCCACCCCGCCTCCTTCGGGAGATCCAACCCCGGCCTCTCCTCCCAGGACCTATTAGCCACTGGCCAGGGTGCCCACGCCCCTCCCCACCTGGGCACCTCACCTCCTGTGCCCATCTCTAGGCTCAGACGGACCCTAACACAGGACATGGATGGACTGTCCCAGCTCACAACCACTGCTGCCGGGGTAGAAGAAGGAAGAGAAAATGAGGAAAGGATGGAGTGCCGCTACAGACACCAGATGGGGGAGCCCCGAGAGGGAGAAACCAGAGGGTGGGACTGGACTGTGCTGGGTTTGAGTCCAGTCAACTCCTTGCTAGCCTCCTCTGAGCCTCGGTTTGCTCATCTGTAAAGTGGAGCTAACTCTTCATTCACGGGGTTGCTATGGAGATAAAATGAGGTACCATTTACAAGTGTCTGTTACCTGGTGTTATTGTTTTTAAATGTGCATGTCGCTGCCCATGGGGTCCGATTAGGGGGAACTGGGGTCTCTGGTTGGTTTTGCTTTGTTTGTTTGTTAACCAGGAGCTTTTTGGAAGAGACCTTTTCAAGCCCCAGGAACCCTGGCCTCAAACCCAACCGCAGGCACGACTGATGGTCCACCCCAGGGGCTCCTTAGCCCCCTGAGCTGCAACGCCTGCAGGTGGGCCAGTGCCTGACCCTCAGGGCAGTGTCCACTGGCCAGCTTCACACCCAAGCAGGCCAGCTCCCAGTTGCCTCTGAGGAAAAAGGGGTGTGGGCTGAGGTGGGGGTGGCAGCAGAGCCGCAGAAGCATGAGGGGAGAAGGCCCCCCTGAGCACAAGGCCTCCTGAGGATGCTTAGGGCTGGGAGCCGATGGGTGAGCACGCAGGAAACGGGGCTGGAGAAGGGAGACGGCTCATCTAAAATGGGGAGACTAATGAAGAAATCTCCATCTAATTAGACAGGCTGCAGTTTTAATCAGACAGAGTTTCATTGGCAAAACCTGTTTGCATGTTTTCTGTCATTCAGCCAATGCGTTAATTAGGCAAATAATATTAATCATGATATTCACTTTGGGGAAAGTCAAGAGGGGAAGGAAAAGGTGGAAGTGACAGTTTGGGGTCAGCGCGTGGGAGGGGGACGGGGTGCGATTCACAGACGGTGGAGAGAAACGTGGCTTGGAGAGGACGGAGGGCCTGGGTTCAATCCCAGCTGTGCCCTGTGCCGGAGCCTCAGTCTCCTCGTCTGTACAAGGGGAATGAAGACCCGCAGACCCTCCTCGGGAGTGGCGGGAGGATTAAGTGTTCGTGAGTCCGGAAGGCTGCTGTGCGCAGGCTGGCAGGCCAGGCCACCCACCTCTGACCTGCCCTTCTGCAGGGCCCGGGCCTCTCACTCCCACCGCAGCAGGGGTGGGGGTCAGGGGCCCTGCGGCCCATCCCCAAGCACAGTCTCAGGCTGGACTCTGGCTCCCTTTCCTGCCGGCTGAGTCTGGGGTTGGCATCAGCAGAGACTCCTGCAGTCTCCCCGGCCTCTGCCTCACCCCTGAGCCCGTCCAGAGCCGACATGCTCCTTGGCCTCCCCCACAAGATCCCAGGTGAGAAGTCCCCGGGCATTGGGAGCCAGGCCCCCACTGCACACCCTCCAGACCGGGTTCCCAGGAGGGCACGCCCTCCTAACTCGTGATCGTGTATCACAGGAGGAACCTGACTAATCACCCGGCAAGCCTCCTTCTCCCCAGCTCCCGGAGCCCCTCTAGGATATCCCTATCAGCCTTAGCTCAGGGGCAACGTTTAGCCAATGGACCCAGTTGAGTTCTCCCCTCCCCAAATGCACGGGAGTGCAGCCTCTCTTCCTCCAGCAAGCTGGCTTCTTAGCATCTGAGCCAGCGTGGGGGGCCCCTGAGTCGTCTCTTCTCTAGGACCTGTGGCCCAGGCCTCTTGCAGGGCAGACCCGGTGTTGCAGCGCGGATGCTTACTGAGCACCTACTGCGTCTCAGGCCCGGAGTCCAGGCATCTCCTACATGGAGCATCTGCCATTTCACCCTCCCAGCAAGCTCACACACAGAAGAGGGGGCGGTATCCCCCTATTACAATTAAGAAAACGAAAGTGACCCCCGGTTAGTCATCAAGGAGAGGCTAGAACTCAAATCTTAATATTGTACCCCATGATCTTTCTAGAAGAAACCTACAACAATCCAGTCCCTCTCCAAGCCCTGGGAGGGGAGTGTCACCATCCTCCCTGCTCGGCAGATGAGGGGACTGAGCCTTAGAGAAGTCACGTAAATTGCCCACGTCCACAAGACCCAGAGTTGCCCAGGCCTGCCCCTGTGCCCTAGGGGCAAGAAGAACCAGACTCTTCTGGCCCACACAGGACTGCGTCCACCACTCCAGGGACAGACTTAGATAATGCTGGCTTACTGCATCTGCAGCGCGGTGGTGAGGCTGATGCCCCAGTGCTTAATGCCCCCCGCTCCCCATTCAGATCTGCAACCTGGCTTTGGAGCCCCCCCCTTATTCAGGGAGGCGTTGGTGAACCCTTTTAACTGCAGCCAGAGCGCTTGGCTGTGCTCCTCTTGCCTGGGGTCAGACGCATTGCACACCTCCCAGCCAGCCGTGAACAAGGTGATTATGAGCTAATAACCTTTGGTTCCAGAACCCCGAGTGAGCTCTGACCAGGGCTCAGCCCTAAGGCAGCTCTCCGGCAGGCAGGCGTGGGAGTGCTTATTTACCTCACCTTGCAACCGCAAAAGAAGAATTCTCTTTTTAATGGCATCATGCCCTGACTCCTCTCCTTGCCTGCTGTCATTGAGTGCTGGACCACAGAGGGTCCCACCCGCGGGGCCCCTGACCCCCACCCCTGCTGCGGTGGGAGTGAGAGGCCCGGGCCCTGCAGAAGGGCAGGTCAGAGGTAGGTGGCCTGGCCTGCCAGCCTGCGCACAGCCTTCCGGACTCACGAACATTTGCAGAAAAGGAGGCAAGCCCCGAAATGGGGTGGGATGCACCCCAGGTCCCTGAGGGTTTGCAGGAGGCCGGGCCAGGTGGAAAACCCAGCATCCACCTGTGGGCCTCTCAGCCTTCTCATGTCAGCTCTCAGAATCTGTAGAGGGTTTTGTTTGTTTGTATTGGGGTCCAGCCCCCTGCACAGGGTGCCAACCAGACCATTGCAGACGTCTTTCAGACACCCTAATTCTCTTCCGTTAGTGAAGTTGTTTGTAATTTAGGTGTCAGCCCCACCTCAGGTGCTGAGGGGTGTAGAGCACTGTGGCCCTTGATGGCCAAGGCCAGGAAGAGCACCAGATAGGGCAGCAGACTTGGGGGTGGCGACGAGGGGGCGGCGGCTCGGAGCCCGCAGGCACAGCATTAACTTGTTATGTAAATACCTTATTCAATTATTCCTCCTCCCCTCCACACTGTCGCCTAATCGCTCACGCCTGGCTGGGTCATGAATATTAAACCGAGTCCCTTGCCACAGCATCTCAGTGGTGGGAAAACGGGGGTGAGGGGTACAACGGGCCCCAGAAACTCATTTTTGTGGGCCCTGGAACCCCAAGGGGAAGTCTTGGCACCTCATTTTCCACATACGCAGCGTACGGTTGGAACCATGAGTCCCCTGTGGAGACACCTGGCTGACTCAGGTGACAAGGGCTGTGTCGCTGAGGCTGTGGTCCAGCTTCCCTGGGCTGATGTCCTCATCTGTAACATGCACCTCATCAGTGCTTGTGATTCATGTGCTCAGGAAGTCCTCACGAATGTCGTCGGTAGGTTCTTGAAAACTACAGCTTTAACTGAAACGACACAGAGCAAAACCATTGACCACAGGCTAACTGACATCAACAAGGATTAATTTCCTGCAGCGTATTTCTAGTCACAGAAAATCACCAAACTTCTGAATAAAGACCCAACCCTTCTAATATTTAACATTGACATAAATGTGAGCTATGCATACATTAAAAAAAATTAATAACAAGTAAGACGATGATGTTACAACTTGCTGATCCCAGTTCAGGGTTGCAGTTGGCCCGAGCCCTCTCGGCAGCTCAGGGTGCCAGGCAGGGCCCACCCTGGACAGGATGCCCTTCCATCGCAGGGCCCTCACACCTGCCCACAGCCACCCGGGCTGGGACAGTGGGGACACCTGAGTTCACTTAACGTGCACAGTCCTGGGATGTTGCGGGGGAAACCCACACAGACATGGGGAGAACGTGCAAACTCCACAGAGACAGTGGGCCTGGCCAGGATTGGTTTTGTCTCTCATTGACGTTATAACAAACGTCGGTGACCTGCTGTAAATAAAATGTGTGTGCAGTTAGGAACTCCTGAAGGTTTGAATCCTCTGTGCATGACACAGAGTCCAAGCTTGCCCTCAGGGTTCTCGGGGTCTGATTTGTAGGGTCGTCTGCTAAAAAGCGACCCAAGGCCCAGAGGGAAGGCAGCGCAAGGCAGGAGGTGAAGGCAAGGCAGGAGGGGATCTTACGGTGAGGGGTCGGTGTGGAGGCCTTCCTGGCAGAGGCAGGCTTGGCACGGACTATAAACATTATATTATTCAATCACTCGCCTGGTCTGTACATATTTATTGAGCACCTATTTTGTGCCAGGCACTTGGAGGATAGCAGTGAACAAAGCGATGTATTGACCCCTCCCTCAGGAACGGTGGGTTTCAGAAGGCCACAGGTGCTTTGGCACTCCCCCCACGGACAGGTGGGTCTATGCCCTCCCCTGAGTCCAGGCTGGCCTCCTGACTCTTTTGGCCAATAGAATGAGGCAGAAGAGATGTACTGAGGCTGGATCCAAAGAAGGTTTACAGCTGCAACCCGTGCCTCCCTAATGTCACGTGCCCGTTCTACAGACTGGAAAACGGAGGCCAGAAAATGATGAGACCGAAAGCCGCAGCTCCGGGGGAGAGCTGGGCGAGAAGATGTCCTGTGACGCCCTGGCGGGGATTTCCACCGTCTCTGCTCTGCTTTCCTTTCCCTCTGGAACACCTCGTCCCCTACTTCGCTCACTGACTCTAACATTCTCCTCAACCCCCTGGTAGCCATACCTGCTGAAGAGCTGCCCCCAGACTCACGCTCTAAGGGGGTTCCAGGGGTCCAGCAGGAGCCCCCATCGCCCTGCTCCTGCACTGAACCTTTAAAGCCATCTGCTCCATTCAGGAGGTCAAGGATACGGGGTGGCTGTGAGGCATCAGAGTAGGCTGACCAGATGTCCCGTTTTAAACAGGACAGAAAACAATGGGACCCCTGGTCCGCCTACGTCAGAGGGTCTTCCAGAAAGAAGGCAGATGGGGGTATAGGGCCCCTATCCCATAGCCGAGAGCCCTGAAGCTTCCTTATTTCAAAAACAAATGTCAACCCCAATGTAAGGCTTTCCACAATTGGTGGGATTTCCTCAGCACTGTAGAGAGCAGACGAGAGTTTTCCAGAACTCTTCAAATCGTGCCACGTCCTCCTCCTTCACGGCCAGGTCTGGACCTGCCCACGGGGAGCCCCGTGTCTGCAGCGGAAGCAAGGACACAAGAGAAACAGTTGGGGGCTGTGGGGTTGGATCAGTGCTCTGCGAGCTGCTCTCAGCGAGCTCAGAATGGAGGGGCGGGGGGAATACGCCGTTGTGGTCACGATCAGTGTTATTAATGATTTATAATTCTTAAGGACAGATGCAAATAGCATAGTCAACCCTGACTGACCTCTCACCCTGTACCAGCTTCCCAACAAAGCTCATTAACTGCTCACAATAAACTGAGAAATAATATACTGTATCTAGAAGGATACTGTGGCCCAGAGGGAGTCAGTAATCTGCCCAGAGGCACACAGCTAGTAGGCAAACGGAGCCCAGCTCTACAAATGTAACAGCTGACCAAAGCATGGCCCCTGCATGAGGGAGTCTGCATTTAGCTGTCCAGAAGCCATGAGAGATATGATCTATGGGTGGGATTTGGGCACCACCACTCAGGACTCCCAACTTAGGGACGGCTCCAGTATTACTTGTACGTGGTCTGGTTTGAGCCTCCCAAGAGGCCCTTGAAGCTGACATCACTCTTTCCGTTTTATAAGTAGGGAAGCTGAGAGCCACAGCTACTTACACAGTCTTGAAGAGAATTAACTGTGAACTTGGGACTTGACCCCCAACCACCTGCGTGCAGCCCAGACTGCTGCCTGTGGGCGCAGCTCAGTGGCCTGTGGGCTCTGGCTCTTCGGGGGCAGGCGGGCACTCCCAGCTGACACCACCATCACCCCTTAACACAGCTCTGGCCACAGTTATAGCCCAGAAGTTGTGTGCCCACAGGGAGGGCAGCACCTGGTTAAAAGCAGCCTGTGACCCCACTTTCTGGGAGTGGGAAAGACAGGCCCCTCAGGGAGTTCTCTGCTCAGGCTCTGCAAGGGCTTTTCCCAACCAGGCACTTGGCGTCAGTTTGTCCCAGCGTGAGAGCCGGACAGCTTGGGGCCCTGCGGTCAGGGCTCTCATCCTGACTTCATGGCCTTTTGCACTACTGCCTTTTTAAGTCTTGTAAATGCCTTACTTACATGCTTTTATTTTTTAACTACTTAATAAAAGAAAAAGAAAGAATGAGCAAAGTTCATGATGTGAGACTTTAAAGAAAAGTTCATACCCTTTCATCCAGCAATTCTATTTCTGGAGGTATATCCTACAACTGTTCAGATACACTGAGGTATCTGTGCAAAGATGTTAGTTACAATGATGTATAGTTGCAGTTTGTAACCATGAAAAATTAAGACAATGCCTAAATATGGATTGATGAGGAATTTGTTAAATCAATTCAATGAAATAATATATTGCTATGAAAAAAATGTGGTGTATCTCCATAGAGTAGCATATAACCGGGCATATACAACAAGTAAGGGCATATAACTGCTCACTGAAGGAAGATGTCAGAAAATAGTTTGTATGGAATGACTACACTTTTGCTTGAAAACATACATTTATTTTTATTTATTTACAAGCTGATTTCAAAAATCTGATCTTCAGTATATCAGGGTGGTAACTTTTGCTATTTTGGAGGAGATTCACAAGCACAAGGAGTTTTTTGTTTTTTCTGCAGCTATGTTTGAACATTTTCATCATGTCTACTTTTATCCCTGTAAGCAGAAGAAAAACATGATTAATAAATAAATTATGAATTAAATAAAGAAAAGGCAGTAGGATCTATGAAGCCAGAGAGCAGGAGAAGGTATTCCGAGCAGGAAGAAGCGCATGGCGATGGCAGAGGGCCGTGGGGACAGCTGCGTCTGGAAACAGTGAGGAAAGGGCTGTGTGGGCATCTCCGAGGGTGTCAGCCCTCCTCAGCATCCAGGGCACTGCCTTGAAGAAGCTACCTCCCTCGGGCACCTCTGCACAGCTCTGAGGGGCTCGCAGGAGAGGGAAAGGCAAGGAGGGGAGGGGTGAGAGGCGAGCCTCCCTCACAGAAGGAAGGAGAAGGGGAGGGGATGAGGTCTCCACACAGAGGAAGAATCTAGACCAGAAGGGATATCCCAAAGCTCAGAGTGTTCCAAGCACATAGGTGTATACAGAGAAGGGAAGATACCTTGGGGGCATGGGGGCAATCTGGCCAAGGAACAATGAAGGGAGAGTAAGCCCAGATGCAGAAGCCCACCTGCACCTTAGATGCCATGATCATCGCAATGGCTCCTGGGAATGGTGGTTCTCAAAGGAGCTTCAGAACCACATGTCCAAATCTCGGAGTGTCAATCTAGGAACTTACATTTTAACCCAATTCCCTGCTGAGTGTCAGGCACCATGAAGTTTGAGAACCAACGGTTTAGAGAAGATAAAGCCCACTCTCTTTATTTTAAAATGGGGAAACTAAGGCACAGAGAGGCTGAGCCACTTGCCCAAAGTCACACAGTCAGTGTGCGGCAGAGCTAAGCAAGAGGCCAGGCGCTCTGTCCTCTGGAGTGTCCAGGGTCCTGTATTTTTCCATCCTTCCACCCTGAAAGAAGACCTGGCCAGGCTATGAAGGCCTTGGGACCCCTTGATACCCCCCTCCACTTTAACATCAGGGTTATCTGGGGTCTGCCTCGCTGCCATTTCTCCAGCTCACTGCCCTCTAAGTAAACACCGAGATGGGGCATTTAGCCCACAGGCTTAGGCGCTTGTATCTCAACTATCTCTACTCCGTTTCCCTTAGACCAATTTCCTTAAATCAATTTAGAATCTACATTGGCAGAAATATTAGCTAGTCCGTTTTGAGTCTTCTCAGTCCTTCCTGTGTTTCTCAGCCGTGCCAGGGTTATTCTTCCCAGGGGTTGATCTAAGATTGATGAAGGTGGTGGGTGCTGGAGGTGCTATGTAGCCAAGGGCCTACCACCCCCTGCTGGGCCCTCTCCCACCACAAGGCCTTACCAGGACACCAGCCTGTAGTCACTGAGGTGTAGGTAATAACATCAGCTCTGCTGGGATCCTCGAGGGCTGGGGAATGGCACTGAAGACCCGGTCCTGTGTGTTTAGACCCCATACCCAAATACCTATTGCTTTGTGCCCATTGCCCAGTACCAGCATCAATGTGGGTGACTGTAGCTTGGAGACCGGTGCAGTTCCCCAAGCCTTCTGAGGGGTTGTGTCTACCATTACTAGCGCCCTTTGGTGCCGAGCTGGTTAGAGAGGTGGGCCACAGGGTCCTCCTTTCCTGAGAGCCCCGTCAGCTGCCTTGTTCATCTTCTGCTCTGCAGCCAGGCCTCCCCAGTTGCAGCCCCACATTTCCCTCAGATGGGGATCAAAACAGTTGAGCAAACATCCCTTCCACACTTACTGTTTATAGCTTTGGAAGTTCAAAAGCCAAGAGCTCGTCCCTGTCACTCACTGGGACCACAGATCACAGAGTGGTCCATCCACCTGGAGAAAGATGGGCACATGGGCAAAAAACAACAATAAAAACAAACAAACAAACAAACAAAAACAACAACAAGAAACACACACAAACCAAGGTTTTGCAAAATCAGCCCTCCCCTTGCCTGACCCATGCTGGCCTCTGGCAGGAGCACCCTGCTCCTCCTCTGTCCCAATCCCACGGGAGGGGCCAGACCAGGGGCCGCCTCCTTCGGGGACTCCTGATTACTCTAGGGACCCCTCTTCAGAGTTTTTGGAATCCTGGTACCCTCACCGGGTACAACTTTGTAGTCTACTTACCTTGTTATTTAATGGCCCACCAGCGTGTCTGAAGTGTGTGTGTGTGTGTGCGCGTGTGTGTGTGCGCACGCGTGTGCGTGTGTGCGCGTGTGTGCGTGTATGTGCGTGTGTGCATGTGCGTGTGCATGCGTGTGCGCGCGTGTGTGTGCGCGTGCATGTGCGCGCGCGCGTGTGCGTGTGTGTGTGCACGTGTGCGTGTGTGTACGCGCGCGCGTGTGTGTGCGTGCGTGTGCGTGTGTGCGCGTGCACGCGTGTGTGCGTGTGTGTGTGTGTGAGGTGCCTGCGCACGCACTCATGTCTTACCTACCCCATTAGGCAGTGGGTGCAGTACTTCCTCATGCTCCATTGCCTGGCAGAGTACTGTCAGTGTCGGCCGGGGCATGATGGAGATCAGGCCAGGGCTGGGGCACCAACTCTGACTCACTGTGTAATTCTAGGGGAGTTAGTCCCCTTCCTGGCGAGTTTCCCGGTCTGTAAAATTAGGAAGGTAGACCCTATGTTCTGCAAGTCCCCTCCAG
Organism: Lyroderma lyra; assembly: GCA_004026885.1. NCBI lineage: Eukaryota > Metazoa > Chordata > Mammalia > Chiroptera > Megadermatidae > Lyroderma > Lyroderma lyra. Next base: position 69,199 of record PVJL010006930.1, read on the forward strand.
GGTACGTAATTCATCTAAACATAGCATCAGAACGGTGACTCATCCTCAATCCCTCTCTCTCTTCACCCTCCAGCCTCTGGCTCTGTGCTGGGCAATTGAGAATTCAATAAATATTTAGCTGATTGATGTAAGCAAAGCATAAAAGTCACTGAAAGGGATGTTAAGCTTCCAAGAAACACTGGAACCATCCACGGTATCTCTCTCTTGTGAATTCTCTCAGAGGGCAGGAAGCATAAATAAAGTAGGCAGCCGATTTTTTTTCTCTTTAAAGTCAAAGACCTATAAATCATGCATGTGCAAATTCATTTCATAATTAACATCACTGGGTATACGTCTGTGAAAGTTGTGCTTCAGCTGGGTGAGATGTTCTGCTAATTAAAGGCTTATTTTGCGGTGGGAATCATTTTGTGCAAGCTACTTCACATGCACCGGTTTAGATTTTTTTTTTTAATGACCCATAGGCTCTGCAAAGTGAGTCAACTGATGGCGCTGAGCAGCTCACGGCTTATTAGACAGTACCGCTGTGGGCACTCCAGACCCTCCATTTTCCAGCCCAGCCAGCGGCGAGTGTGTTCTCAGAGTCACAAAGAACACACGCAGAGATCTTCCGAGCAGGACAGGAACCCAGCAGGCATTTGAGATAACTGACACCCAGAGAGAGAAAGGGGTCTGCCCAGTGCCTCTCAGCAGATGGGCAAACCCAGTCTGAGACCTCCACTGCCAGGCCCAAGGCCCCTGGCTGTCTTGAGAGCTCTGGATTCGATCGCTGAGCTTGCTTCACCAGGAGGGAGCGCTCAGTAGGTGAGCCTGCTCACCACTTTGCTGAGTGCCCCCTGGAAGCAAGAAAATTGGGAAGAGACAGCTGGGATAGAGTCTAAACTATTTTAATAATGTTCGGTACCATGGCTGTTACCGGGAGATTAGCAGGGAAATGGAATGGTGTGTAATTTTCCCTAAGAATTTCATTAACAAAATCAAATGGGCAGAGCAAGGCATGAATCAGGGAGAGCAGGAGCTTTCTGGAGGCTTCGCTGCGAGATAGTTTCCAGACTCAGGACCTCAAATGCACTGGGGTGTAGATTTCAGGTTCCCTAGAGCTTTTGCTTTTCTTACCTACCCTTTCTTGTCATCTATGTGGGATAGGCAAGGCAGGGTGAAGAGAACAGGGAGACTGGGTTCCAATCTCTGTGCTAGTACTTTGCTCATTGTGTGGCTTTAGGTTAGTGACTTAACCTCTCTGAGTGTGAGCTTCCTCCCCTGCAAGCAGAGATAACCATGCAGGGCTAGTCTGAGGGTCAGAGATGGTGAGCATAGCACCTGGTGCAAAGTGGCCCTGAATGAATGCCTGTCATTCTCCAGCTCACCCCGATCTGTACCATCTACCTCTTACTCTTCAGTTGCTACATCTGGAGCATTCTCTCTGCATGCCAAAACAGTGCTGAGTGCCAAGGACAATGCCAGACAGGGCAAGACATGGCCCTGCCCTCTGGGCGCTTACGGGAAGTTGAGGAAGCCAGACCTTAACACCCACTCCTCTGCAGCCTGGTGGCAGATTAAAGATACTGCAGAGTGTGCCCACAGCCAGTACCACGCGGACCCATGTCAAAATCCCTGGAAGAGCGGGGCTATCATGCCCATTGTACAGAGACTGAGGCTCAGACAGGTTGCCTCTTGCCTTAGGTCACACAGCTAGTCAGTAGCAGAATTGAAAAACGGAGTCCAAATATCCAGATTTGAAATCCCAAATTCTTTCTTCAATACCCTTTACCTATGTCTATCCCATCCAGTTTCACTTAGTATTTTCTAATTTTTATTTGGTTTGGCCTTGTACTAGCAGTTAGACTACCAGCTCCTTGAGGGCAGACATTTATTACACATTGTGTCCATCTTACATGAGACTTTGCACACAGTAGGTATGCAAGTAAGACAATGAGTCAAATGGACAGAGATCCTGTGAGACACCATTTCATTAATAAAGTCTCTGAGTTGTCCCTTTTTGTCATCCTCCAACTACACACACACACGCACGCACGCACGCACGTGCACACACACACACACACACACACACACAGCTTGCAGAATCTAATAACAACCAGTTTAAAAACATACTAAAAACAGAAAATTTATGTAGCATGACCCAAATTGAATTATACATTACAGCACTATAATTGATTTTTTAGAAGAGAGATTAAATTTATTTTATGCCTCACTAACTAACAGCTAGATTTACCTAATTGCTTGGAGTGCAGAGTTAGTATGATTCATTAAACTCCATACATGCTTGGGTACACTGCGCACTGAGTAAAGCTTCCCTGCTCCCAGCAATTAACAAGGAGAAACCCGAGGCCGCACCAGTAATTGAGGAGAACAATTCAGCCTGAAGTTTGGCTCTGGGTGTTTTATTAAGTTCTTTGAGCAAAATGCAGATACTGCGCGTTCTGTAAAGCAGTTCCAACAAATCAAAAATAAGTAACTCAGTGACTCTCACTCTCTCTCTCTCTCTCTCTCTCTCTCTCTGCTGTGACGGGGAGGGGAGGGGAGGGAAGGAAGAAAAGAAAAGAGAAGGAAAGGCAAAGTGTAAGCTTGTCTCCATTTAATGACATCAATCATAACAGTTTTTTAAAAAAAATCTCAAGAGCATCTGACAGCATGCAGACAAAGTCAGCCAGCCTAACAAAGCGTGAGTTTGGGTGGAAGCAGAGAGCGTTCAGTAATTATATACACATTACCCAAAAGGTAGCAATTTAGGGAAATGAGGGGAAAATGCTCATTTTTGATAGCAAGAGAAAATTAGAACCCTCTGAACCATTTATTTATTAATTATTAATAATAATAAAGAACATTTAAAGTGGCATACATTCAAATAATAAGTATGATTCCCTTTATTGGTGCCTGTCTGGATGTACTTATGGGTTCTGTAGGCGTCTCACACACACATACACAGACACACACCACTTTTTCCTCATTCAAAGGCAAACTCGGATTTTTTGCACTCCCTGCCAGGACCATCAGATGTATGTTTTGACTGGTCTGTCTATAACATGGGTGAAATTGCTCTGCCCGCATCATACTTTAAGTTGCAGGCTTTTGCAGTTTGGGAAACAGAATGAAATGCTTTCACATGGCCTAACCAAATCTCTAGAGCCCCATGCCTATATCTGGGCGTTGGAGCAGTTTGCTTTGCTGTGGGAGAGGCATTTAAACCTAGAAAGGTAGAAAAGCCACAGCTTTTATCTTCCAGGAATGGACACTATCATTGGCAGGCTTGATGTCCTAGATATTAATTGTGATTTCCCTTTCTCTGGAGTCTCTCAAGATACACAGGTGGGTACCCACAGCCCTGGTTAATGGTGATTGGGCCAGAGATGGATATCTGACGGCAGCTGAGCCAATCACATTCTCTCTTCTGGGTACCTGAAACTGAATGAGAGCCACAGCGATGGGTGGCATTGGAGTCCAGGTATATTAGGGATAGCACTCCAGAGAAAGTTTCCACCAACTCCCTCTTCTGAGGTCTCCAAAGCTACTGAGGCCAGAGATTCTGCACAACCTTCAATTCTGTGGATGCCGATGGATCCCTCCTCCTTTTGTCTTAAGGCACCCCGAGTCAATTTCCGTCATTTGCACCCAAAGATCCATAACTGATACCCAAGGAAGGGAAACAGTCACGAGGCAGAGAGGAAGGCTGGTTGGCACTTTGGATATGACTGCTTATATCATCTCTGCTAGAGGAATCAGGAATTTGGGGTGATTGGAGCTGCCCAAACCTTCGAATCGCCTCTACCTCCCAGGTTGGCAGACGGGGTTCCCAGAAGCAGCCTCCATGAGAACATCGTGGCCCTGCTCCGTGCCGGCGGGGTTAACGGGTAGGTGCTTCTCCTTCTGGTGAGTCTCAGCGTTCTACTGCAGGCCCCTTCCCACCTTTCTAAACCACTGTTGTAATCGAACCCTGTCACTTACAGACGGGGAAACTGAGTGCAGAGGAGTTGTAGTGGCTTTTGCAAGGTTGCAGAGTTGAATTGTTGCAGAGCTTATGCTGGAAACAGGTCTTGGACACAGACACATTTCCTATTCTGACCTCATTCTCCCGTTCAGATGCGGAAACTGAGGTCTGGAACGTGTAGTACCAAGAAATAATGGCAAAGAAGTCACCAGACTGGTCTCCAGCCCCCGACTCAGGGCATTGCGTGTGCTGCCTCGTCCACTCCTCACGGTGGTCTTCAAGACCTTCAGCGACCAGATCAAGGCCACTGGACTGTGCGCGTCCTGTTTTGTTTCCATGGCATCGTGATGCATTCCAAAGCATCCTAGTGTGGTCCCCACTCTGGCACCACTCAGACATGCTCTCACACTTGCCACCCTTCACAGGATGCATTTGAGCAGGTGGGCCAGAGTCCATCTTCCTCATCTTGCTTCCAGTAGGAACTCAGGGAGCCACCTCATGTCCACAGTGCACCCCAAGTGTCAGGGGTTCAGACCACTCCTGAAAGGGCCTGCAAGAGACAACTCCCTGGACAGCCTTCATCAGTCAATTGAGTGTTTTCCACACAGTAAAGGCCAGAGCACGCAGAGCAAAGATCCAGCTCTAGGTCCTATCCCTGGACTCTCTCCTCCCTCAGGCTCAGCTCCCATAAAACACTCGGTCACACCAGGGTCTATGCTATAATGCACAGGGCCCTGCAGGGTGGCCCTGTCAGCATCATTGGCCAGATGGAGAAACTGAGGCTTAGAAAGCCAAATGATTGTCCTGGGCCAGTGACCTAGAAAGCAGCAGAAGCAGGATTTGAACAAGGATCCATCTGACTCAAGGAAGTACCCAACCTTCCCTCTGTGATAACCATGGGATAACCCCAGGCTCCACGGAAGCTCATGTCCTATAACTCAACTCTGTAACCGGGTCATTGTGAAACATTTCTAGGAGTTGAATTTTAAACCCCATGTCTGAGGAGTGTGTGAGGAAGACCTGACCCTGCCCTCAAGGAGCTTCTAGTCTAAGCGGGAAAGCTGCTCAGTGCCCTGGGGGTCCTTCCTCCCTGGCTTCCACCTGGCTAACCACTCCTCCCAAATAGTCCCCAGTGACCACCAGCCTGGGAGCTGCCTCCTGGGTACATTCTCAGGGAGGGGACCCCTATCCTTGGAACCATGTATAAAATGGAAGCTCCTGGAAGAAGAGAAATCTTCCCCAAGTCTGATGCATTTATGCGAGTATTTATGGAGGCTCAGTCGTCCTAACAGTGCTAGGCAGACACCAGAAACTCAAGGGTACAACCCTGTCCCAGAGGAAGCGCACAGTCCAGTGGCCTTGATCTGGTCACTGAAGGTCTTGAAGGCCACCGTGAGGAGTGAACGAGGCAGCACACGCAATGCCCTGAGTCGGGGGCTGGAGACCAGTCTGGTGACTTCTTTGCCATTATTTCTTGGTACTACACGTTCCAGACCTCAGTTTCCGCATCTGAACGGGAGAATGAGGTCAGAATAGGATCTAGCTCAAATACTGTCAAGACGCGCAGCTCCCTACCGTAGACAGCGAGAACGTGTTGAAGGTTTTCAAGCGGAGGAGACGTTCCTTGATGTCCCCTTGGTGGGAGGGCGTTCCTGTGCTCAGCCAACCCCGTTTCCCCTTCCCTGCCCGTTGGCCCACGTCAGGGTAGCGGAACGCCTGAGTAGTGCATTCCCGAACTGCGTTCGCATCAGGTCCACACCGAGTTCCGTTATTTCTTGCCTTTCCGGCTTGACCCTCCATCTCAGCCCTTTGATTAAAGAGTGTGCTTCCCGAGGCTCAGTCCTTTACCACGGGGTGGCTGGCCGGGTCCCCATACCCCTGCCAGCAGTCCATCTGTGTCTGTCCCTGTGCAATGCAGACCTCCTAGCAGGAGGACCGGAAGGGGCCTGCAGGGCTCGCCCTGGGCTTTTTGTGTTCTCCCACCCCACAGCCCAGCCTCCTGGCTGTCCCTTGATGCCCAAATTGCAGCCACTCTGGCCACCAAGACAGCCAGCATAGAATCCTGGGAAAGATCCAGCTCTAGGTCCCATCCATCCTGGGTTACGGGACCCTGGGACACTCATTTCACTGTCCTGGGCTACAACAAGGGTAAAAATGATTATTTCGCAGGGCCTTCATGAAGATTCAATGACACATGTATTTCAAATGCCTAAATTATTAGCTGTTTTTAACAGTCGTAGTCTTTTACCCACAACCCCTACTTTTGCCTCAGCAAAGTTCTAGAATGGTTGTCAACATGCCTGCTAATCAGCACTGTGAGCCTGCCAGTTAGCGTCATCAGGTCAGAACTTCCTCCACGTTCCAGTCACTTCTGACCTTCCTCCATCACTACGCAAGTCCTATCAGGGACTCTCATCACCAAGCCTTGGCAGACACAGTCACCACGTCTGTGACAGAAACCAGAATTTTGCTTGTCCCTTTCTTAAGACCAGCAGAAATCTGAGCTTTAAAATAACTGAGCCAATTCTTCTTTAGGGTGATATCCTTCACGCTAACCTGAGAGTCTCTCCACCTTGCTCAGAATATTGAGGGGCTTCTTCCCCTGTGCTCTGGTCCTCCTTGTGCTGCCAGTCAAGCCAGAAGTTTCTTTAGTTTACTCTCACGGAACCCTAAAGACCATGATGCAAATGAAGCACAAACAAACCCCCTGGGGGAAAAAAAACATAGGTAACACAAACAATATGTAGTCCTTTATATAGAAAGAACATTCTAGAAGTTCCTCAGTTCTTGCCTGGTGTGAACATTGGCTGTGATCCAAACTGAAGCATCAGGTAAACAAGCAGACAGCAACAGACAGAGCGGGCACCTTTCATCTGTGGAGAACTACGCAGTTCTCAGGGCACTCTCATCTTACATTTCGTCCCCAGAACGACCCTGTGGGCAGGCGAGGCACTTTGCCCAAGGCCACCTCCACTGTCCCAGAGCCCAGGAGTTCTGGTGAGGACCTCCATGCACTTGCACTACAGCTATCCAGCATTCGGGGGCCCAGCAAGGCAGGCAGAAGGGACCTCAAAAGCTGTGCGGTTGACTCCCCGTTTCAATGACAAATCACCGGAACATCAAGGCCTTTGTGCTGTATAGCACGCCTGGAAAGTCACGCTGAACGGAGAGCTTTTCTATGGGAAATCAAACCGTGGTTCCCTGCACGTTAGCGTCGCCAGCACAAAGAGTCGTTGGCGGCACAAACAAGCCCGAATCACTGGTGAATGGCGGAAATTTCGGGCATAAATTCTGGGCTTCCTGCTCACAGCCTTGCCATAATTGACATCCATTGGCTCTCAAAGAGGAGATAGCTAAGAGTTGAAGTAACATTTAAAGAAAAGTCTCAGGAATCTCTTTATGTTGTCCCTGGGTTCTCCGTGGAGCCATGGCAATGAAGGTATCTAAATTGGCCCTATTTATATCTTTCTAAAGGCAGCTTCTTCACCCGGCAGAAACTCCAGCCTAGTAAGTAATGGTTTGGGGGTTCTTGTGGAGGTCTCTGGTGATGGCACAGAAAGTTTGGGGCATCTTTTGATAAGAACCAGGGAGGGGGTGAGAAATGAGTAGCTATCAAAAGGGGTTTTATTGAACTTTTACTCGCCAATGAATGCATTTAATGGGAGCAGCGTTGGGTGTCAATGCAATATAATGATCATTTAATCTCCTTGTCTAGATTGGTATGGCTTTCGAGGAGAAAAGATAGAAGAGCCCGTCTGAGCAGTTAATCACTCTGTCTTCAGCCAAACTTATTTAAAATTTCACTGTGTTCTCCAAACTGTGCCAAGGGATGGTGTCATGTGTTTCAGAGAATCACTTGTCATCAAATCTAAAACAAGCAGGAGACCCAGCCTTTCTTCCTATTTGGAGACCAAATTTCTGGTGACATGGGGTTTGGAGAGATAGTGGGGTCTGAACAAATAGTAACGGTGGCGACTTACATGCCGAGTCCCGTTCCAAGCACTTCTAGAACATGGAGGTGATGCTTAGCTCCACTCTATAAATGGAGAAACTGAGGCTCAGGTTAGAAGATTAGCAGTCAGAGAGGTAGAGTGGGGACCTAAACCTTCTTCTTCTTTTTTATATGAAAGCAAACAGTCTTTATTTATAAGAAGAATATAAATCACAACAAATCACAAAATGTTTAAAGCTGACAATACCACCACCATCACAAACCATCCCTGTAATCGTTTAATGAATCAAATGCCAATCACATTTGAATATTACTTTTTCGTTCCATTTTTGCCTGTAGACTCTTGGATTGCTTTCTCATACGGCAACCATTTGGTACTACTACTCTATAGAGAGGACTACGAAAATAATTCAGTGTTTTCTTAGCATGACAGATCAGATTTGTCTTTTATCATTTACTCGTTTAGGAACATTTCAGGCCTAAACCTTATCAATGACTGCCCACTTGGTTCTCTTCCCCAACCCGCGCTGTAGCGACCCCTGGAGAGGAGGAAGGGGGCAGCAGCTGCCCCCGTGCGTGGGTGCACTCCGCCACGGCCCCGCCCGGTCCGCGGTGCTCGGGGCGCGCCAGGAAGGCCGCCGGCCGCGGCTCTGCGTACCTGCACGTACGGCGGCGCGCTCCCCGCAACCACGGGGCGGGCTCGCGGTGCCACGGGTGGGGAAACTGAGACCCGGAAAGGGCAAGTAAGGTGAACGGCGGCGGAGGAGAACAGTTTCCACAGTTTCCGTGTTAGCAGTCGACTCCATGTGTGACTATAGATTCCAGCACCACGGCTCTTTGCCTCCGACCACCTGGACTCTGCGGGAAAAGCAGCTATTTTTATTAGCTGCATTCAACAGATGGCGAAACAGAAGCCCAGCAGGTGAAGAGGCTCCCTCTAGGGTGCTGAGACAATGGATATGCAACTAGCAGGAAGCTTTAGAAGTGTTGGCAGGGTAAACGAACAATGGTGTCATCTCACACACACACACACACACACGCACACTTCCAGGAATTAATGATGTAATTTGAAATAGAACATGTTTTGTCTCCTTTTTTCTTAGTTCTCTCTCTCCCTCCCTCCTTCCCTCCCTCCTCTCTCTCTCTCTCTCTCTCTCTCTCTCTCTCTCTCTCTCTCTCCTGAACTCAGAGACAATAAATAACTTGCTTTTTAGTGTTTAGGCTGGGATTTGAACCCAGCTTTGCTCCGTCCTGCCCTATAATGTCATCTCCCAAGCTGGACTCCATTCTTGATTCATTTGACCCCCTTTCTGTGAGCTCCTTTAAGCTTTCTCCAGCCACACGGTAGCTTCCCAGCTCTGTCATAATTGGCACGCCCAGCCCTTGTCAAACCTGACCTCACTCTCTCAAAGGTGGAGCCCAACTTTCCACCCTGAAGAAATTCTCCAGATGGAACTTCACATTGATTCAAAAACCAGAGTCCCCATGTGGAACCAACAGTGTTACACTCTGTCAAGTTCCAGTCATGAGCTAAGTGTTACTTAAGGTTTGCACTCCGATCCCAGTCTGGTTTTATTAAGGACATTCTCCAGCTAAGTAATTTTAAAAGGAAGCCAGCTCTAGGCAGCCACGGACCCCTTGAACCTGCTGCTTGGTACCTTCCCTCCAGCTGTCAGAGCAAAGCTGAGCCCTGCACAGAACACTTCCTGTGAAGGTGGGGGGAGGTGTGGGAGGCAATGGGGAGAAGGAGGAGGACCCCCACACAGCTCCTCCTCTTGGCACAGGAGCCTAATGATCGCCCCGAGGTTTCAGATCTCTCAGGCCTAGATGTCAAGGGTCGAGAGCTCATGGCCCACGTGCGCACCGCACCGGTCACGTCAGCTCTGCTCTGGGCATGGTGCGTCTGTCTGCACACGGGCCCTGCCGTGGAGCCTTTGGTAAAGGTTGAGGGTGTGGAGAAGGGAGACCAACTCCATCTTTCTTCTGAAGGGAAGCATCAACTGGGAAAGGAAGACAGTCAACATGTCTTCCCTCTCATGAGAAAATCAAATATACAATAGACTCACCGTTAACCAGAATTCAAGCAACTGGCAAAAAAATGCAGTCAATTGCTTGAGAGTGCCAGGTGCTTGAGTTCCGGTTAACTGGGAGTCCACTTACATTTATCAGGCATCTCCCAATCCCCATAGGTGCTGGTTAACTGAGAGTCAGATGATGAGAAGGTCTTAGAGAGAACAGTGTTCGCTGCCCTTCAAAATATTGGCTTGTTCTAGGAACAGAAAATAAGGGAGTGCTGACAGAAACACCCAAGATGGCTCTTAACAGGCTCATTGTAATTACAGCAAAGCAGGGCAGGGGGGCAGGGGTTGACAGACACAGAGAACCTGGCTTCCGGGCTGCCTGAAGGTGCATCCATCTGAGGGGTCACCTCGCAGGGCCCATGTAGAACTGGGGCCTCAGCTTTGCTTCCCAATTCCCCATTGCTACCCTCTACAAAATTCTAGGAAATGGAAAATAGTTTCCTTCTGACAATTAAGAGTCTCTCTGCTGCCTGGTCCTGCTTCCCAGGATCAATCCTCAGCCCTCTGCTTCCTTCCCCCACCCTGCCTCTCCCTCAAGAATCAGATTCCCGTTTTCCTCTCACTGCTGCGGCACAGCCATGAGTATGCCCGGGCTTTGGAAGACGCTTGCCTCCAGTGTTCTCTGCTGTGGCAAAAAGAAGGTCTGGTTGGACCCCAAGGAGACCAATGAAACTGCCAATGCCAACTCCCGTCAGCAGGTTCGGAAGCTGATCGAAAATGGGCTGATCGTCCGAAGCCTGTGACTGTCCATTCCCGAGCTCGATGCCAAAGAAACACCTTGGCCCGCAGGAAGGGCTGGCATCTGGGCATAGTTAGCAAAAGGGCACCGCCAGCGCTCCAATGCCCGAGCAGGTAACCTGGATGAGAAGGGTGAGAATTCTTCGTGGACTGCTTGGAAGATACCGTGAATCTAAGAAGATGGGCTGCTACGTGTATCACAGCCTGTACCTGAAAGGGAAGGGTGACGTGTTCAAAAACAAGTGGATTCTCGTGAACACATCCACACACTGGAGGCACACAAGGCTCGCAAGAAGCTTCTCGCTGACCAGGCCGCAGCCCACAGGTGTAAGGCCAAGGAAGCAGGTGAGCACCTTGAGGAGTGGCCCCAGGCCAGGCAGGAAGACATCATGAAGACTCTGTCCAAGGAAGAAGAAACCAAGAAATAAAGCTCCACCACGCGTACCCGTGCATAGTAGCCTGTACTGAAACTCAGCTCTTCTAGCCATCTTCCAGTACATAGATTGATCATTCAATAAAACAGCCTTCATCTGCCAAAAATAAAAAAAGGAATCCACTCCCATCCCCACTCTCCTCTGTCAGCACTCCCCTCCCACTGCTTTGCTCCACCTGCCTGGGGGTCAGCTTAGCAGACCATACCGGAAACGCCCCATCCTGAGCCATCATGTTAGAGGGACTCCCTCCCAAGATTGTAGACTCTTGAAAGCAGGGCTGAAGTCCACATTTCTGTATACTCTTAAAGCCTAGGTGAGGGCTCCATCAGTTGAGGGGGGTCTGGGTTTATCTAAACCCCAAATGCAGTCTGAGTAACCCTCTTGGCCGTATGTTTGAGTTATCCAGATACTTCCAAAATTAGCATTTTGTAGATGGAGAGGAGTTTCCCATTTTATAGATGGGAAAACAAAGACTTGGCAAACCAGGACTTGCTCACAAGCACCAGATGAGGGAGTGGCAGGCCTGGGCCTCAGACATGTGCTTGAGCATCAGTGTTTTCTCCACCCTGACAGGCACATACATCCTGGCCAGCTTCAGAGGGGTGCACCACAGTCACCCCTCCCTCCCTCTGGAGGAATGCAGGCTCTGTCCGAGGAGCAAAGGTGGGGGCTGTTATGAGCAAGACTCCAAGTTGGGGAGCCAGAGCCCCAATCAGCCTCCTCCTGGCCTGATGCTTGGATGGAGCAGCTAAGTCACGGAGGCTATGTCTGCATCCCTCTTGTCCCCTGCTAAGTTTTTGGACACCCCTGGGCTCTTACTGTGGTCTAAAATTACTTCCAGAAGGAATTGTCCAAAGACTTTCACATTTCCACATGCCCAGATGTGCTGTCGTGGGGCTCCCAGCATCTCAGGCTCAGGCCAAGTCACATATAACCCAGCAATTGTCACCTTGGAAGGCCTGACTGTTCATGAGGAGGCCTGTGTCCCTGCCCAGAGGATCCTCCTCGCTGGTCTGCCAGGCTGTCTGGGGCTTCCAAGGGCAGAGGAAGAACATGGGTTTTGGCGACATCCCTTGAGCAGACACAGACAGAGCACCTGCTGTGTTCAGGAATGGTATCAGGGAATACAGCAAAGGGAAAGACATTGAAATCCATGGAGGAAGCCAACAAGCCACCAGGCAATTATAAATCAAATGGAGATGCACAGTGCTGCAGGAACACAGAGTTAGGGGAGCTGTCAGTCCAAGTGTCCTGGAAGGCTTCTTGGAGGAGGTGATGTTGGAGAGAAGATCAGAAAGCTGAATATGAAAATGAATGGAGGCCAGTGAGGGTTTATTAGGGTTCTCCAGAGAGACAGAACCAATTGGATGGATGGGTGGGTGGATGGATAGCTAGCTAGCTAGATAGATAGATGAGACTGGTTATAGAAATTGGCTCACATGGCTATGCATGTTGAGAAGTCCCATGATCTGCCGTATGCCACCTGGGGAACCAGAAAGCCGTGGTAGAACTCAGGCCAAGTCTGAAGGCCTGAGAACCAGGAGCTCCGATATCCAAGGGCAGGAGAAGATGGATGTCTCAGTTCAAGCAGGAAGATTGAATTTACCCTTTCTCTGCCATTTTCTTCCATTCAGGCCCTCATCGGATTAAAAGATGCCCACTGCAGTGATAGAATTGATGAGGGCCATCTTCACTCATGTCACTGATTCAAATGCTAATCGCGTCCCCAGACACCTTCCCAAATACAGTCAGAGAGAAGGTTTTACCAGGTTTGTGGGCATCCCTCCGCCCATCAAGTTGATACATTAGATTAATCCTCGCAGAGGGCATGGAAGAGGGGATTGACAACACCGAATGGCCAGAACATCAGATAGTGCATATATGGGGGGAGGTAGTAAACCGAGAGCTGAGACCAGAACTGGGCAAACCCAAATTGCACAAGCTCCAAGAGTTACTGTCCCTGTGAACCGAGGGGACTCCTTCCCTCTCCTCGATTCAGCTCTCCCATCTCGATGATAATTCCCACCTGCCAGGCTGCTGGAGTGAGGATGCGGCACAACCACATGGTACATGACCCAGGGCAGGGCTGGCCCTTCCCCACAGCTGCCCTTCCCCAGGCCTGCTGAGGGACAGGCACTACGTGGGTACAGCAGGGAACTGGGACTCCGTCATCCTGCCCAGACTCCAGAGTTAGTCCTGGGTGCCCCTACCAAGGCCCGCCCCCTCCCTGGATCCTAGAGAGCTTTATTGGAGCTCTACCTGCTGCTAAACCCTGGCCTGCTAGAATTATCTAGAATTGTTTTGACTGGCCTACACACTTGCAGGAAAGAAGAGACAAGAATACTGGAGAATGAGCTAGGAGGAGCGATCAATAACTCAACAGGCAGGCCTTGTCTGGGGTCAGGGTTTGTGCTTCCAGCCCTCCCCTGCATGCTCCCCATCTCTGGCCACAGATTGGGACAGAAATAATTCCTACTCAGGGGCATCCACAAGGCTCCCCTGACCCTGCAGACAGCAAAGGATACCCAGGCAGGGCCCCTGGGCTATGACCAATGTGATCTGGGGAAGTTACAAGCAAATTCTTCTTACCCCCAAAGTCACCCATGAGTGGGTAAATGGAGGATTTGCTGACATAGCTCGGAGTCTCTCTCTTCTAAAAGTTTTTGAGGTTTTTTAGCTCAGTTTATAGCACTGCCTACCCCTGCCTATAGCCATGTCATTCTTGGGATTTACTTCCTTATCACTCCTCACATCCAGCATTGCAATTTACCGGCCTCTGATGTTGGCCCTTGCTGCCACCTCAAAGACCCTGCTCTCATTTCTGGCCTCCACCTTTCTCCTTGGCCTCTTGCCTCCCAGCAGGCCTCTCTCCAACCTGGGAAGCATCCTCCATAGTGAAGCCAAGGTCATATGACAGTCTAATTGGAGAGCTGGGCTTTGGAGATGTACAAGCCAAAGCCCCACAGTTGGAAACCTTCAGGCTAGCCTTGGGGACACACAGCAGCTAGTTGGGTTGGAACGTAGGACTTCACAGGGTGAATCTAGGAAACCTGTAGTTTAGGGCCCAACCATGGAGGCCATGAGGCAGGCTGCGGAGTGCTGTCCTGCATGTCCAGGCCATTGATTGGCTATGACCCTGCTTCCTGGAGCCCTGGGCTTCTATAGAGTCCCCAGGTCTGCCGCAGGGGGATGGCCTGGCTCCACGGGTGTTCCCAGCTGCAGGCCGTGAGGCACATGGAGACAACAGGCCAGTAAAAGGCACCTTTGAAAGTTGTCAAAGATGGATTAGAGAGCTGTTGAAGGATTGTGAGCAGGTGAGACTGCTGTGAGCTGATTTGGGGGACAGGGTATAAGATGGATTACAGAGACCAGGCCGTTGTTAGTAGTCTATTGTAATAAAACACATGGGTGCTAACCCAAGTCCCAAGCAGACTGAGGTAGGGGACTGTAGAGAAGGGAAGAGGTAAAGACAATGCCACAGGGGTAGAATAAAGAGCTGGCGCTTGGTAAGGGGTGGGGGGCAGGTCTCTTCCCTCCCTTTAAGTTACTTAAGGGCAGGAACTCTGGTCCATGCACCTTTCTGTCCCTCGTGGTGTTGACCGCAGTCAGAGCCTTACAACACACAAGTGCTTTCTAAGTACCTTTTTGGGGAACGAGGGCCTGGGTCCTGCAATCCCTAAATATAAATTCTGTGGAAACTGAGAAGGAGGGTCGTGCCCCCTATTGCCTTGTAGGAGTGACAGTAAGGCATGAATTCCACATTGAGGGGTTCAGTCCTGACCCCTCTTCTTGCTGGTTGCATGACCTTGGGCAAGAAACTGAAGCTCAGGCTGGTTCGATTTCTCATCTGTAAAGTAGGAATGACAGAAGTATGTATCTCACAGAGTTGTTGTGAGACCTGTGTTACGGACTGTGGTCTCCCCAGATTCACGTGTTGAAGCCCCAGTGTGGTGGTAGCCGGAGGTGGGGTCTTGAAGGGATAATTAGGTTTAGATGAGATCATGAGGGTGAAGCCTCTATGGTGGGATTAATGCTGTTACAAGGAGAGATACCAGAACAATCTGTCGCCCTGCTGTGAGGACACAATAAGAAACAAAGTGACAAACTGGAGCCATGGAACAAAATACTTTTTTGTCCGGAAGTGGTCTCTCTCTGCTTTTCTCTCCCTCCCTATATAGGGTTGCCAGATTGGCACATAAAAATTCAGGCCGCTCAGTTAATATTTTGGGACATATTCACATGTACACACACATGAACACACACACGTACACACACACACACACGTACACACGCACACGTACACACGCACACATACACATGCACACGTACACACGCGTACACACGCACACATACACACGCACACAGACACATGCACACGTACACACGCATAC
>PVJL010006931.1:0-84757 GCA_004026885.1 Lyroderma lyra
AAAAAAAAAAAAAAAAAGAAACAAACAAAAAAAAAATTTAGTTTTGTGGTAATTTGCACATTTTTTTCTTTGAACATTTAAGAGAAAACTTCACCCCTGAGAATGTACCAGTTATTACCATCCACAAGTCCGTCCCCTTCTGATGGCTACAAAATATATCCTTCTCTTTAGGATGAAAAAGCATGCATCTCCACGTTACCAAAATGGTGCTGTATTCCTGGCATTTAAATTTTTGAAAGCCTTCCTCCTACCTTGGGTTCAGGCAGTGTTGAGTGCTTTTCTAGAGATCAATCTGTCACCTGGAAGAGGCAAAAGACAGGAGTCTTGTATTTGTATGTTCAGAGGTTTCAACTCTCAAGCAATGTCGTTTCTATGGTCTTAAACCACAGAGGTTTTTCTGGGTCCTAAAAATCTTACCTGTAGTTTGGTATATTTAGGGGAAAGAAGAAGGAAACTAGAATGTATTGCATACAATGAACCAGATAGATCTGCTATACCTTTTGCAGGTAATTTTTAAAAGATAGTTCACTTCTATGAGAAGTTAAATAACTTGCAAAAGGTAACTAACACAGACTTTTTAGGCACCGAACACATCAAGCATCCTTTATAGATTATCTAATTTAACCCTTGTATAAACCCTAATCAATAATTGTTCCACTCATTTCCATTTCCATTTAACAAATGAGGACTTTGAAGCTTAGAGAGATTATGTAATTTACCCAGATAGGTGGAAAGGCTGGATTTAAATATAGAAGTCTAATGATAAGTTCTTATTGGGTTCCTACACCAATTAGTTAAAGGAAGAGCCCAGTTTTTAGCCATGTGTTTCTAACCCTGCAGTCACAATCTTTGTACCACATTACACTACATCTTAAAATGAAGACAATGCAATTGTCTGAAAATTGAAATATATCAAACTTTGCCATGCAAATTTTAGGTACTGAATCACAAGAGGTTAAATAGATATTCAAGATACAAGCACAGGGAGCCTTCTACACTTATCACTCCACACCTCTGTCCTATTATTTCTCTTCCTATCCCACTGTAAGCTCCATTTCCCATTCAAGAAGAAAGAGAGTGCTCAATGTAGAAGGGATCAGAAAGAGGGGCATGATTATCTTTACTCAGACAGCAGACCAGTTGTCAACCACTATATCAAGTCTCCTTTTAAGTCTAGATTAAGCCATGGTTCTTTAGCCAGGGTTGGAAATCAGAATCACCTGTACAGGTGGTCTAAAATATAGACCCCAATGCCTCATTTCAGAACTTTAAATCAGACTCTCTGATTTGTACTGCAGGAATCTGTGTTTTTAAAAAATCTTCCCAGGGTTTTGGGTAATATTTTTCTGTATATTTTTGCACTATTTTAATCTTTCATAATAAAAATGAAATCAACTTTTTCTGTGACAAAATAAATGACAGTGGAATGCGTGTGTGTGTGTGTGTGTGTGTGTGTGTGTGTGTGTGATATTTGAGCTTCCCAGGGTCTTCTATAAAGTGTGAGCAGATCTAAGATCCGCTGGTGCTATTCCATCTCTTCCTATTACCCATTGTTTATATAAAAACTTTGAATAAAAATAAAAGAAAAAGTATTTACCTTGACAGGGGAAACCAACTAAAGATAAAATACCTACAATAAGAGTAAATTAAGGTGGGGTTTAAGGTGAGGAAAGGGCACAGACTTTGAAATTAGAAAGCCTGGGTTTGAATCCTCACTCTGGTATGTACTGCTAGCTCAATGTTTTTGGAAAGTAGTTTAATTCCTCCAAGCTTCACCTTTTCTACCTATGCAGTGGAGATAATGTCTGCCTTGCAGGACCATAGTGAGTATTAAATGGTTTAATGTTTATTTGGAGATGAGTGGTTGGGGAGGGGAGAAAGGGAAGGGGGTGGGAGAGGAGGGAGGGGGAGCTAAATATATGGGGATGGAAAGAGAGGACACGTTGGGTGGTGAACTTATTATACAACAAGTTGAAAACGCACTGTGGAGTTGTATGCCTGAAACCTATGTAATTCTTGCTAACAGATGTCACCCCAAAAAGTCTAACAATAAAAATGAATTTAAAAAAATAAAACACAATAGTGTGTGCAGCATATCTAATTCATACTCAATGTCAATAAATGGTAGCCATTATTATCACTAATTTCATTGTCATCAAAATTAATATTTGATTAGCATTAATTACCTTTTATCTTAAAGAAATGAGTGGAAAGAAAAAGATAAATTTCAGGAGCCTTTGAATGACAAAAAAGGGGCCCCTGACAAATTATTCAGTTACAGAAAGTTCTGCAGGTCACTTCAGACACTTCTCCAAGCTCCTCTGGGGCTAACTGGTACATTTTTCTTTATGCTGAGCATTCATAAGTCAAAGTTTCCTGTTCCTTCTATAGCTATAATAAGACTTAGCATGTGGGCAGCACTGAACAGCACAGTATTTTCTCCCCTCTCTTTTTAGATGTGTCTCAAGAGTAGAAAATCAATCACTCTTCTGGCAATCTTTATAGAAGAAAAGCAGCACCAAACATTTGAAGGTGCTCATTTAAAATGTTTAACTGTGATTTTGTCATATTTTGTGGTATGTGTAGTATCAGATCTTATCAAATGGAGAGTGTAATGGTACCAAACAAAGGAACAGAGAATCAGTTGGAAGGTCTTCTCTCCTCTACATGGGTTAACAGTGGGAATTTAGCTGTTGAAGCCATCTCATTGTGTTTTGACAAAATGAGGACATCTAGGAAGCTCCTGGTGGAGATGGATTCAGAGGGCATCACTTGATGGATGACAATGAGCTCGGGAGTATCTGTGGAAAGCCAGTACTAAGTAAAGGAAGAAAAATAATAAGAAAGGAATCATAAGACAAATTGCAGCAGAGAAAAAGCATCCTTTAAAAAAAAAGTAGATTTTCTGTTAAAATGACAACAAATGGTTATAAAATAAAAAACCACAATCAACTTAGTTGGCCATGAAACAGTCCTGACAGTCCAACAGGTCCTGCCCTTTGCCAGCAGAACAGAATGGTTCTCCAGGCATCCCCTTCATTCTTCCAGGTTTCTTTGGGGAACATGGAGAATTCAATAAAGTTAAGTGCTTCACTCAGTGTCCTCCAGGAAGTAGGAAGGAACTGAAGTATTTCTTTTGTCCTCTTTTCTATTTTCACAGACTAGCTCATGCTCCAGAAAGAGGTTCATCCGAACACAGAAATTTTTAAATTTTAATGCAAGTAACCAAACACAGATGACCTCATTGCATGAGTAGCTGAGGAGAGAATGTTCTACTAAGTGATAACTGATAGTTCCCAGAAAGAAAGTTTGGATAACAGAGACCTCGTCAGGGAATGGGGAGAAGACTCTCAGCTAGAAGAGAAAAGAAGCCCAGGACCCAGTTCTATCCACCTGATAGAGAGATGGAATTGGGGTAGGGTAGTCATTTTTAATGACCTTTCATGCCACTTTCTATTGATCTGGCATCCAAGTCTAAGGTGGATCAGGTCTGGAAAAATCTGTCATAAACTCAAAGAACACGTCACAAAAGCCTAGGACCTAGCCAAGCAGAAGGAGTAAGATATCAGGAAGCCAAAAATCCAGCACTTTTATGGCTTTCAAGAAAAAGTCTTTCTATGCTGAACCCTTTTAATTATCTCACCAGGCTACTGATCCTTCAAGCCCTTGAAGTATGTATTGAAGTACAAGTCAGTCAATGTTGGCCATGGGTAATTATACCCTTTCCATTGGCTTTCATATTTTGTTTCCCAGAGGAAAGGGGAGACTAAGACTGCTTGCTCTCTATGGACTTCGAATGTGCTTAAATAACAGAGATGATTTTTGAAAAATCTCTAGTATTTTTTTTATCCTGCTCTTTCAATTCTTGTAGGTTTTACTTTCTGTTGTCTTGGTCCCATAATGGGTAGAAGGTAAAGACCACCTCAGAAAGAAAGTTGTTAGGGTAAGTCTCTCTCACACAGCAAGGAGTAGGACACAGTCCCTTAGGCTTCAGTAGGAAACCTGAGAGAAGGGGGCAATAAAGCAAAGAGAGAAACTCTGCCTTCTACTCCCTTCTTCTCTCTACTCTACATATGTGGCCAGAACTGAAACAGAATCCCAGACAAATTTGGGAGAATACTAGAAAAATGAAGCTTGTTTTGTACTTTCTCAAACACATATGGAAATTTTCAAGAGCCCTTAGGGAATCACCACATTCAACATAACATCACTCTGGCCATGGATAGAAAATGACAGTAACAAAGCATGTCAGAAAAAGGCAAAGGTCACAGTCAGTTTTTCCTAGAGTCAAGATTGGAGTAGCAGAGATTCCTCGGTGTCCCATGGTTGCAGAGAACGTCAACAATGGTAGATAGGAAACAGACTCTGAGTGCCAGGCTCAGAAGGCAGCACACTGAGATGCAAGAACCTTATCCAGAAGCAATGGAGTGGACCATCCATGTTAGAGAGGAGGTTGGCAGGTTTCTAACTTAGGAATGCTACAGAGTGGTGCTCAACCTCATGCCTAAAAACCCTGAACTAGCTGCCAGTCAGACGCTAGACTGTTAGCATCAGAGGCCAGATGGAGGAGAACGCAAGTAGCTGAAGTCAACACAGAAGCAACAAGAAGCTTTGCCAGATCCTGTGGGTCATCAGGGGATAAAAACACAACCTCCCAAATCAGACATGGCTATTCTCATCCAGTGTATAACAGTGCCAGTAGTCCCAATTTAGATAAGACCAATCATACCACACTGGGGATCTGTGAAGCACACAATGACAACAAGCAGATACGATCCCTTGTGTATTCCTGAGACTTAATAAATAAAATTTGTGTGAACCAGCTCTGTATCAGTTACAAAGCTGAACAGAGGCCTTGACTCTGTAAGCAGGGTACAGTACACTTACTTAAATGCATGCAAAGGCCACACTTAGCACTGAGTACGCACGTGTTTAACATTCTTAAATCTCCTTGTTGAAAATCTAAATAACTATGACTCAGAGAAGAGCTCACTCCAAAGTTCAAAAGACTGAAGGACTCAGTTGAATGCTAGTCTTTACTTCCTGAGGACACATACTAGCTGTTTCATCTGTGTTTCACTCACAAGGACAGAAATAGCAGAGGAAGGGAAGTATTTATTCAGCAAGCACAATCCTCCCTGCATGTTTGCAAGGAAGCAGTATTGTTTTCAAGACAATAGCCTTAGAAAAAATTACCTCAAAACACATGAGTAAGTGAGAGAATCAAAATTTGAACCCAGGTTCTTTCCTCTATATACTGATCATGATTTGGTATTAGAGGCTGCAAGTATGGAAAAGTGCCACTCACAAACCATCCAGTTCTCATTTATTTACTGTTTCACATTGCCCTTCACTGTAGAAGGCTTTGGAAACAAACAGCTTATTCCTAAAAGAAAACCACATGATTGCACACTGACTTTTCAATCACAAGCATTGAGTCTTGAAGACAGTAATCTTATGCCTATAATTGGATTATACTATATATTAGTTGAAAACTATAAAATAAAATTAACTAACTCCTCCTCATCTTTTACCATGGCAGCATTGGGTCAAGTAGAGAGGTTTAAGATATTTTTAATTAAAATGAACTTGGTACAATTGACCCTAAATATTCCCAAACAGTATGCTGTAGAAGAGAATGCAAAAGTCACTTAGTTTTTTGGGAAGTCTTCTTTGCTTTCCCTGAGGCCCAAGCTACATTTATTTGTGCAGAGTGACCCAATAGAACAGTAAGTCCTCTACCTATTCCAGCTCTACCCCTACTTATGCTCTGTTGTTCTGCCCCCCACCAAAGCTCCTCAAAGCTTCCAAAGGGAGAAAGAAGTACACACATACACACAAAAACAAAGCAATGTGATGATGGTGAGAGGGTTCTCTAATTTTAACCATGTCTAGGAAAACATGACCCCATGCTCCCCAGACTGGTCCCTTGTTGGTCACAGAGCACAAGCTATCCAGTGAGTCCTCTACGGATCCAGACAGACAGTCTTCTTGGTGCTGTGAGATGGGGGTTTCTGTGTTGTTCTGTAAACTGGCAGAATTCATTCAAAAGCCTGATAATAAGTTACCTCATTTTCTCCTGTCTCTGGATAAGAGAGCTTAACCCTGGAGTAATAAAATAAGAATATTCTCTATAACAATTTAAAAATATCCTTATAAACAACTTTTAATGAAAGTGATGAAAACAAGTCTGAACCAATCTCTGGTTCAACCATTCTAATTGCCTGTATAAGTTGGGAGAAAAGCATAGCAGCATTGCCTCCAAGTTTAGCTAGGACAGGGGAGGTAGCCATGGCCCAGGGCTGCTGGGGTCCCTGTGAAGCAGCAAGAGTTATTCTCTGGAGCAGTGTTGATGGCACTTTAGGGGGAAAGGGCTTCATGCAGCACTTGCTGAGCCCAAATATTTCTGCCCTCAAGACCTGCTTTGTAAACACAATTCTAAAGTGCATGTTTATAGAACTTCCTTTAAGAATTGTTTGAGGATATATCAACCACCTTTGAACAGAGAAAACTTCAGAGAATTAATTTTCTTTGCTCACAAGATATTGTCCCACCAGAAGGAGTCAGGGGCTCCTTCTCCATTTAGAGCAAAGCCTCAGAGACCTGTCAGAGAAAATTCTTACAGTGAAACATGTTCAGGACTAGATTATTTTAGGAATGCTGAAACTTTGAGCTTGCACTTTAGTGAAATATGAGATCTGACAGTTAAGTCTGGAAACTTGTCACCATGTGCTTACATGGACAGTACTGAACAAACAACTCAGTAAGGTTTCATAACCTTGGTATATCAGTCTCACAGCTGTGTCCATGCTGACATGTGGTGATGTCTTGCTGAGTGGGTTCATTATCGTTGTTTCATATTTTGTGTGCTATCGTGAGAATGTTGGAGCTTGAATTAGAGCAATGAACAAACACTAAATTTCTTGTTAAACTTGGCCAAGAGTGGAAGTGAAATCATGGACATGTTTGTCCAAGTTTATGGGGATGTCATGAAGAAAATGGCAGTGTACAAATAAATTAAACATTTTTTCTGAAGGGAAAGAAAGCGACACTGATAAAGAGAGGTCAGGGCAGCCAATAACAAACAGAACTGATAGAAACATTGCAAAAATTTGTCAAATTGTGCAAAATAGTTGGCTCACTGTAAGAATCATAACAGATCAACTAAACATCAATAGAGAAACAGTTTGGAAAATCTTAACTAAAAATCTTGGTATGGGAAAGGTGTATGCAAAAATGGTCCCAAAGGAGCTCACTGATAAACAAAGGAGAGTTAAAGTTTGCCAAGACATTTGGAGAGGCAAGATGTTGTTTTGGGCCATGTTATCACTGATGATGAAACATGGGTGTACCAAGGTGACCCTGCCAAAGGGAAAAATGGAAGTCAGCCAATTCTCCATGGTAAAAAATGTTCTGTCAGTCCAAATCAAGAGTTAAAATGATGTTAACGTTTTTAGTATCAGAGGGATTGTTCGTTAAGAATTTGCACCAACTGGACAGTCAACCAAGTTTACTATTTGGAAGTGATGAAAAGGCTGCGTGAAAAAGTTAAATGAAAACAACCTGAACTTCTCACCAATAACTCATGTCTCTTTTCTGTTGTTTGTTTGCTTTTTTTATGTGGGTAGTTCCCTGGCTGGGAATCAAACCCAGGCCACAGTGTTGACAGTGCTGAAGCCTTAGCCACTACACCACCAGGGAACTCCCCAACTTATGGCTCTTGCATCATGACAATGCACCAGCTCACACAGCACTGTCTGTGAGAAGGCTTTTATCCAGTAAACAATAAACTGTATTGGAATATCCTTCCTACTCACCTGATCTTGACTCCAGGGATTTTGTTCTTTACCCAAAAATAAAAGAAATATTTTAAGGAACACATTTTGATGATGTTCAGAACATCAAGTGTAATATGATGACAGCTCTGATAGCCTTTCCAAAAAAAGAGTTTCAAAATTGCCTTGAAGGGTGCACTAGGCACTGGCATCGTTGCATAGCTTCCCAAGGGGAGTACTTTGAAGGAGACCATAGTGATATTCAGCAATAAGTTACCTAGTACTTTTTCTAGGATGAGTTTGTGAACTTAATTGTCAGACATACACAATCCAGAGTCTTTTCAGGACAGAATTATATAGAGGCATGAGTGCTTTTTGTTTTCAGATCCATTTACTCAGTAGAGTCTCTTGAGGGGTACATATGAGCATCTTGATCAGAAATGGCAGGAACAGCTTACTCATCTCTGTATCCCTAGTACTTAGCAATATGCCTGATATATAACAGGTCTTAGAAAAAAGGTAAAAAAATAAATGACTACATATGCAACTTAAACTTTGTTTTTCCCATTTACAAAATGGGGGACAAATATTATAAAAATATGGGTCCTGCCAACCTCATAGGACAACTGTGAGCATTAGGAAATGCCTACATTCACTACTGTGTCATCTGAGCAGCCTCTTCAGATTGCCTCTTTCTTTGTCCCCTACTTTGCTTTTGAAGTCAGTAGTCTATATTGACTTATTCATTAAGGGGTCTGTCTTTGCTCACAGACTCAACAGTCTTGGAGGGCAGGGATTGGCCTTGTGCCTGGTATTGATGCTTAAGGGTTGATGCTGAATGGGTCCTGAAGAGTGCATCAAAAGATCATCTACCTTTCTGAGCCACAATTCTAGAAGCTATGTGTTGCTGCACTCTTTGAACACTTGAGGATCAGTGGAAACTGATTTGCACATGAGTGACAGTGATAAAAAAAAAAATCAAGTTAAGTATCTTCATTAGGAAATGTCAGGTGTTTGAAGGAGGACATGTGGAGCATATAGAATGAGGCCCCAGCATTATGGGGGTAGTTTCAGTGCTACAGAAGATTATGCTGACTGTGCTGGGCAGAGGGTGGAGGCACGCAGGCAGTTAGCATCTCAGCTTTTCACCATTAACACCTATTCACCTGCTAAAGAGATTTGTGCTCCCAAGCTGTTAGTGGAGGAGTTTGTCAGGATGAGAAATTCACTCGGTAACATTTTACACCTTTCACACAATTGGCTCATTGACAATGTAATTTTCCAGAAGCAGGGACATTCAAGCACTCCCTGGGCACTGTGCAGAAATTTGTACAACCCCTGCCAAATTCTGTACATTACCTTGATTTTTTACAAAAGGAAGATGGGAGCAAGATATCCTGGGACCTTCATCAAAGCAAAAGATGTCTGAATATATTGTTTGTCCTCAGCAGGAAAAGGTATTTCCAGTCTCATTTTATCTTTTTCAAAGGAAAATAAAAGCTTTATTGTTTTAAAAGCATTAGTAATCAGCATGGTCTGATAAAGGCATCTTCTACATCAGGGTTAGGTAATTCATAGCTATTATATCACCAATTCTGCCTTCTGCATCCATGATATATATTGTTACCAAATATGACATACCAAAATTCATCCAAGAAATTCTTCTCAATATCATGCTTCAGGCAGTCATTCTAATCAAATGATATTCATAACTGAAATTTGCCATTGCAATTCTAGATGTTTCATGAATTAGTTTTGTTGGTCTGATTTTCTGTTACTCCCCATATGCATTTGATATTTTTCCTGCCCATTCTTCTGGGAACAGGACCCTAATTTACTTGGATAAACCATTTATCCTCCATACCGCCAGATTAAGTAATGCAAGTACAATAATGCTACCCTTGTCTTTGGAGGTGTAGACAGGAGCTAGCTCTGGACAATCAGAACACTGAATCTGCCCAGCCACAGAAATTAAAGAAGGGATGTTGATGGGTTCTAACCTGATTCAAAGAAACACTATTTCAGGACATAAGTCAGCAGGAAAAGGGAAGCTTATTTCTTTCCTGCACCCGAGCTCATGAAATTGTAACCCTGAAGCCATAGAGAAAAATACCTGCTTAAGGATGATACCAAGTCAGAGATCATCAGAGATGAGTGGGAAAGGGCATTTGAATCCACATGAGTTGTGCATTACTTGATTCTCTGTCTTCTGATGCTTTTGAACCTTGAGCTACCTCTGTATTTTTTAGTTTTATAAGATGATGAACTCCATTTTTAAAAAGTAACTCAAGCCAGCTTGAATTGAGTTTCTGTCACTTGTAACTGAAGCAGACCCAACTGATGCAAGCATGTAGTTAAACAGGATGCTTTTCTTCATTGGTAAAGGACTCCAACAGTAGTAAGATTATATTAAAGTTGGCAGCACTTAACATAGCTGAGGTGAGTCAAAGAACATGTCTGAAATACCAGTTCCACATACTTTCTATACCCAGAAAGCTGGAGCCCTGCTTACTTGCATTGCCCTCAGAGGGAGTATTCAAAGAAGGGCAGTCATGGAGAAGATACTGCAGAGAAAGGCCTTTCAGCTGGTGCCTTACAGCCCCCTAGTGGTATATAGCTCCTGGGCACAACCAGGCCTTTAGGTATAAATAATCACAGTGGCGTGATTCATCAATGTAGAAAAGCAAGCATAGGTTCTGACAACTGTCCACACCACAAATCTGAACCACTCACTATAGCCTACTGCTTGAAACACACTCCATTCTCCTCCTGAAGTACTTCTTTCAGCCCTTTCTTGCACCTTTCATTTCCTGCTATATTTCAACCTTCAGTGTCATTTTTCTGCCGACCATTGTGACTCCCAATGTGCATAATTTAGATTCTCTCTCTGATTCTGCAATTCAGGGTTTGGCCTGGCTGTGGGAACACTGTCTTTGGTGAAAAGCTTCCACAGAGCTTAGTCTAGTTCCTTAGAAAAAATCTCAACAGAAGTCCACTCTTTTCTAATTCATTTTGAGATTTTTTTATTTCTGCATATAAAGGTAGATTGGGGTTTTCCTGGACATTACAGCTCCTCATAGACATAACTGAATTTGCTTTTCATGATTCTGAATCAAAATCATTATTTCTTATTATTATAGAAGCCATAAAAATGCCAACATTCTCCCTGTTTGTGCAACAACGAAGGTTAAAATATTAATCAAGAAAAGTCATGTATTCATTATTTATAATTCAGACATTTTGGATACAGACGCCAAGAAAGTACTTCTTTTCAGAGAGCTCACATTTCATCCATCATACCAAAGGGAATATTTGGGCTCAGATAAAAGAATTCAATTTAGCCCCACTGTTAATAACAGATGCCCTCTTCTGGGTACCTCGTCAAAACTTCCTAATAAACACATATGTCCTGCTCATTCCTTGGCCCTAGCACTTTTCTGGCTTACCCTGACCACATTTCATGCCTAAAAGGAAACATATCAGTGAAAAAGAAATTTCAGTGTTTTTATAAACAAAAACAACTTCAGCAAATGCTATAGAAAATGGTTTTCGGAAGGAGGACAAGATGGTGACTGGAGAGGAGGTCCCTAAAGCCTCTCCCAGAAAACACAATTGAACGGCCACCCAAGAGCCAAGAAAGAGGACCCTAGGTGACAAAAATGGCAGCTGAGAAATCCACGCATCGCAAGTAAACACCTAAAGGTTGGAGAGAAAGGGGTGAGTGGGAGAGAGGGGAGGGAGCAAAGACGGATCACAACAGGACCCTATCACAGTTGACTGCAGTGCATGGGAGGGGAGAGGCCAAGAGGTGAAAAGAGGAAAAGCCCTAGCAAAGCAGCAGAACAGTGGGAGTCCGTTGGGGAGCTAGGCTGTGCAGCTGGAATTTGGAGAGGCGAATTGGGGACAGAGCTTGGGAGCCAGCCTCTGGAACTCTTGAGTGGTAGCAGGGCTGAGTGAGGACTCTGAACTGCAGAGAGGACACCTTGGCTCTAGGCTCCCTTGGGACCCACAGCACAGGCGCATGCAGCTCCTGCACAGGGCTGTGGTTCTTGTTCCTGGCCTGCTGCAGGGGTGAGCTGGCTGCCGCGCAAGAAGTACACAGCCTCTACATGGGACTGCGGCTCCTGTTCCCATCCCGCTGCAGAGGCAGGCCAGCTGCCTTCCTACCGCGTGGTCAGACCCACAGCTTCGGACTTGTGCACGCGCCTGCTCGCGTGCCCCTGGGTCCTAAAAGCAGTGCAAGCCCTCAGACTCTGCCCCAACACTTGGCTGTGGAAGCATGCCTGGGAAGAAAGGCAGATTTGATAGCATTCGCCCCAGCCAGCAGGAACAGCCTTGGGCCACATCACCCAGCTTCCCCAGCATAGGGCAAAAGGTGGAGCTGCCCCAGTGTGCCTTTTCTTGGCCTCTCCCCTTTCCTACAGCCTCCCCAACCAACTAACTACAGGAAGCAGAGGGACCATGATAGATGTGCACCACCACCAAATGTAGCAGGAGACCAGAAATAAGAAATAAACAACCCTTCTCTCTCCCCAAACTTGCCCCCCCCCCAGTGCCACCTCATGTCTGCCTTACAGCAAGACACCACAAAAGTACCAATCTGGGCACTACTAAACAAAACTGCCTCATGTCAAAGAGGAAGAACCCAGCAGACAGGATGAATTCCTTAAAAACTAAAACTCCTCAGAAAGTACAGGAAATTTATCAAAACAGCTTCTTAGACCTAGAAGTTTCTGAATTAAGTGGCAGAGAAATTAAAGTAGCCATTCTAAAGGCTCTGAGAGAAATGAAAACATATTGGCAGAGTACCATGGCTGAGATAAACAACATAAAAAAGGAGATGACTGACATAAAAAAGGAACTCCATGAACAAAAGGAACAATTAAACAAAGAAATTCAAAACATAAGGAAGATTGAGATGGAGATGTGAGAGGTAAATAATACAATAAAAGAAGTGAGAAATGAAATAACTGCCCTACAAAACAGGGCCAACCAGATGGAGGAAAGAATTAGTGATATCGAAGATTAGAACATGGAAACAGGTCAGAAAGAGGAAGAGAGGGAATATAGAACCAAAAGGATTGAAAGAACTCTGCAAGAAATATCCGACTCCATGAGACAAAACAACATCAGGATAACAGGAATAGAAGAAGGGGTAGAGCATTCTACAGAGAGCATACTCAAACAAATAGTAGATGAGAAATTTCCAAACCTATGGAAAGATCTGGAACCCCAAGTTCAAGAAGAAAACAGGTCTCCAGGACCCTGGACCCCCAACAGATCTTCTCCAAGACACATGGTACTAAAGATGTCCAAAACTAAAGAAAAAGAGACAATTCTCAAGGCAGCCAGGGAGAAAAGAACTATAAAATTTAGAGAAAAACACATCAGGCTGGCATCAGATTTCTCAGCAGAAACTCTGCAAGCCAGAAAGGAGTGGAATCCAATATTCAAAAATTAAAAAGAGAGGAACTTCCAGTCAAGAATAAATTATCCAGCAAAATTATCTTTCAGATATGAAGGTGGAATAAAGAACTTCTCAGACACAAAGAAGCTGAGGGAATTTGCCAGCACAAGACCAGAGCTCCAAGAAATACTGAAGGAGGCTCTTTGACCTGAAACAAAACATCAGGAAAAATGGAACAAAGATGGGGCAAGAAGAAAGAAACAAAAATAAAACAAAAACAAACAAAGAAATAAGTAATGGACACAGGAAATCCTCACATATCGATCATCACTCTAAATGTTAATGGACTGAACTCACCAATAAAAAGACACAGAGTAACAGACTGGATTAAAAAACAGAACCCATTCATATGCTGTCTTCAAGAAACACACATCAGCCATAAGGACAAACACAGACTCAGAGTGAAAGGATGGGAAACAATACTTCAAGCAAATGGTAACTAGAGAAAAGTAGGAGTTGCCATACTGATATCTAATAAAATAAACTTCAGGTTAAAAAAGATAGTAAAAGACAAGGATGGACATTACATAATGATAAAAGGCATAATACAACAACAAGAAGACTTGACACTAATTAATATATATGCTCCCAGCCAGGATGCACCAAAATATACAAAGAAACTACTAACAAATTTGAAAGGAGAAACTGATGAATACGCAATCATTGTGGGAGACTTAAACACCCCACTAACAGCTATGGAGAGATCATCCAAACAGAAAATAAATAAGGAAACTCAGCTCTAAATGACAAATTACAGCAATTGGACATAATTGATATTTACAGGACACTTCATCCAGCAAAAAGAGACTATACCTTCTTTTCTAGTGCACATGGAACATTCTTAAGGATACACCACATGCTGGGACACAAAAGTAGCCTCAGCAAATCCAAGAAGATCGAAATCATACCAAGTGTATTCTCAGACCACAAAGCTTTGAAATTAAAGATCAACTGTAAAAGGAAAGCAGAAAAAAACACATATACATGGAGATTAAACACTAGCTTTTTAAAAAAGGACTGGATAAAAGAACAAATTAAAGATGAGATTAAAAAATATATAGAAACTAATGACAATGAAAATACAACATATCAGAATTTTTGGGATACAGCGAAAGCAGTAATAAGAGGGAAATTTATATCATTACAGTCCTATCTTAAGAAAGAAGAAAAATCACAAGTAAACATCTTAACATCCCATCTTAAAGAACCAGAAAAAGAAGAGCAGACAAAACCCAAAGTCAACAGAAAGAAAGAAATAATAAAAATTAAAGCAGAGCTAAACCAAGTAGATAACAGAAGGACAACAGAAAAAAATTAATATTACGAAGAGCTGGTTCTTTGAGAAAGTCAACAAAATTGACAAACCCCTGTATAGACTAATCAAAAGATGAAAGGAAAGGACACAAATATCCAAAATTGGAAATGAAAGGGGAGAAATTGCCACTGATACCACAGAAATACAAAGGATTATAAGAAAATATCATGAAGAACTTTATGCCACTAAATTTAACAACCTGGAAGAAATGGTCAAGTTTCTAGAAACTTATAGCCTACCAAGACTGAACCAAGAAGAACTGGATAATCTAAATTGACCAATCAATAGCAAAGAGATTAAAATGACTATCCATAGTCTCCCTAAAGGCAAAAGCCCTGGACCAGATGGTTCACCAATGAGTTCTACCAAGCATTCAAAGAAGAATTAATGCTTATCCTCCTCAGACTCTTCCAAAAAGTTGAAGAGGAAGCAACACTTCCTAACTCATTCTATGAGGCCATCATTACCCTAATACCAAAGCCCGGCAAAGACAACACAAAGAAAGAACGCTATAGACCAATATCTCTGATGAACACAGATGCAAAAATCCTAAACAAAATATTAGCAAACAGAATAGAACAATGCATCAAAAAGATCATACATCATGAACAAGTGGGATTCATCACAGGAGCACAAGGATGGTTCAACGTATGAAAATCAATCAATGTGATACATCACATAAACAAAATCAAAGATAAAGACCATATGGTCATTTCAATTGATGCAGAAAAAGCTTATGACAAGATACAACATCCATTTATGATCCAAACACTAAATAAAATAGGTATAGAAGGAAAGTATCTCAACATAATAAAGGCCATATATGACAAGCCCTCAGCTAACATCATATTGAATGGGGAAAAGCTGAAGCCTATTCCCCTAAAATCAGACAGGAATGCCCTCTGTCACTACTGCTATTTAATATAGTACTTGAAGTTCTAGCCACAGCAATCAGACAAGAAAAATGAAGCAAAGTTATCCAAATTGGGAAAGAAGAGGTCAAATTGTCATTATTTGCAGATGACATGATCCTTTATATAAAAAATTCCAAAGATTCCACCAGGAAACTATTAGAAACAATAAACAAATATAATAAAGTTGTAAGATACAAAATCAATGTAAAAAAATCAACAGCATTCCTATATACAAACAACGAATCTTCTGAAAAAAAAATGAGGGAGTCACTTCCCTTTGCTATCACAAGAAAAAGAATTAAATACCTGGGAATTAACTTAACAAAGAATGTGACAGACTTATACACAGAAAACTATCAGACGCTTTTGAAAGAAATTGGAACAGACTTTAAGAGGTGGAAAAATATCTCCTGTTCATGAATAGGAAGTCTTAACATTGTTGAAATGGCCATTCTGCCCAAAGCAATCTACAGATTTAATGCAATACCCATCAAAATCCCATAATCATACTTTCATGAAATAGATAAAAGAATTAGTAAATTTATATGGAACCATAAAAGACCTTGAATTGCCAAAGCAATGCTACATAAAAAGAATAAGGCTGGTGGCATTACGTTCCCTGACTTCAATTTATATTACAAAGCATCAATAGTCAAAACAGCTTGGTACTGGCAGAAGAACAGAAATATAGGCCAATGGAATAGAACTGAAAATCCAGAAATAAACCCAGAAATTTATGGACAAATAATTTTCAATAAAGGAGCAAAAAACATACAATGCAGAAAAGATAGCCTCTTTAGTAGGTGGTGATGGGAAAACTGAAAAACATATGAAAAACAATGAAACTGAGCTGTGAACTCTCTCCATATACAAAAATTAACTCAAAATGGATTAAAGACCTTCATATCAGACCTGCAACAATAAACTGTATAGAAGAAGACATTGGTACTAAACTTACAGACCTAGGACTCAAGGAAGACTTCATGAACCTGACCTCAAATGCAAGGGAAATAAAAGCAAAAATAAATGAATGGGATTCTATCAAACTAAAAAGCTTCTGCACAGCAAAAGAAACCATCAACAAGGCAAAGAGACAGCCAACTGAATGGGAGAAAATATTTGCAAATAACACATCAGATAAGGAACTAATATGACTTAACAACAAAAAAACAACAAACCCAATTAAAAAGTGGGCAGAAGAACTAAACAGACACTTCTCCCACGAAGAAATACAAATGGCCAGCAGACATATGAAAAAATGCTCATCCTCATTAGCTATCAGGGAAATGCAAATCAAAACCACAATGAGATACACCTGTGAGAATGGCTATTATCAACAAGGCAAGGAATAACAAGTGCTGGAGAGGATGTGGAGAAAAAGGAACTCTGGTACACTCCTGGTGGGAGTGCAAACTGGTACAACCACTGTGGAAGGCAGTGTGGAGGTTCCTCAGAAAATTGGGAATGGAGCTACCATTTGACCCAACAATCCCCCTTCTGGGGATCTACCCAAAAGACTTGAAAACCTTTGTCCGCAAAGGCTTATGTACCCCAATGTTCATTGCAGCGCTGTTCACAGTGGCCAAGACATGGAAACAACCAAAGTGCCCTGCGACAGCTGACTAGATAAAGAAGCTGTGGTACATATACAAAATGGAATATTACTCAGCTGTAAGAAAAGATGAAATATTGCCATTTGCAAAAAAATGGATGGACCTGGAGATCATCATGCTTAGTGAAATAAGCCAGACAGAAAAAACAAAGAACTGTATGACTTCACTCATATGCAAATATAAAACTGAAAGCAAAGAAAAAAGAAATGAACAAACAAATAAATAACCCATGGACACAATCAATAGTTTAATGTTTATTTGGGGACGAGTGGGTTAGGGAGGGGAGAAAGGGGAGGGGGTGGGAGAGAAGGGGGGAAGCTAAATATAAGGTGATGGAAAGAGAAGTCACATTAGGTGGTGAACTGATTATACATCAAATTGACTGTAGAATTGTATGCCTGAAACCTATGTAATCCTTGCTAACAGATGTCACCCCAATAAGTCTAACAATAAAAGTGAATTTAAAACACACACACACACACACACACACACACACACACACACACCCAGAAAATGGTTTTCTTTATCAGCTTTGAAGGAATGTTTGAAAATGTATTAATTTTTAGAAAATAGGTTCCACCAGGATATAAGAGACTAACTATATAATTTTTCCTTCCTTAGAAACTGCCTTTTTAAACAAGAATATTCATGAAGTATTTGTATTTAGGTGAGGCTTTTGCCCAATTCAAGGTATTTAATTTAGCTTATTTCTACCCTCTCAAGCAGTCAGTTCACAGAAACACTCCTTCTTTCCTGTTCACCACTTCACTTTCTCCTCACAAGCCTGCAAGTGTGCTCTCTGCCCAGTTCCTCATGCTGGTCATTGTCTGTCAGTACTTGCCACTAGTTCTACTATTTTAAGTTCTCCAGTAAAGCACAGGGGCAGAAGGCTGGAAACTGTACTTCCCAGATGCTTTAACCAGTGTGGTACCTTCTTAAAAATCATCCATTGGAAGCGCTCCCAAAAGATTTGGAAGGCAGAAATAACCAGAGCTATCATTGTTCCAACAGCAGGCCGGCAAAGGCCTTCGACAGATAGCAAGCTGGAGGCTCTAAAACAGCTTCTAGAAACTCCTCTATAAATTACATCCTTCATGATGATCAGCTGAGATTATCAACAGTTATTTGTGCCCTTCTCCCTGGAATCTCCTGAGTTCTGACTAAGATTATGTCTGAGGACAATGTAAGTTTGTGAGGCTAGAGCTTGAGAATATCTATATCCCCTTATTAATGAAATGTCTATGTGAAGATAATGCAGAGTGTCCATACAAAGGAAGACTGACCTTCCAGAAGGAGAGAAGAGGCCTCTTCTTATAAGGAAGTCTCAGCAAAGAGCATAGGTTTGCTATGTTAGCTTCATCAGAATTCAAACAAATGCTCCCATTCTGATTCTCAGGTCCTGCTCTTTCTCAGTCAGCTCTCTAACTTTTATATCTGAAAAGGGGTTTATGCTGTAATGTCAATCTGAGTTATAATACTATAACCTGTAGGATTAAACCACGCCTAGAAGGAGAGATGATCACAGGTATAGATCTACATTGATTCATAAGGAGTACCAATGGTTTGGCTATCTGGATGAAGTATTGAAAGGAGTTGGATCAGAGAAATAGCAGCAAGGATTCCTGAGAAAAAAATAGTGAACTTGTCAGAATGGGCATAGTGTGGAGATATTTGTGTTCCATACAACTCTTTATCAAAGGGCACTTACTACAAAGGTTGGTCTCAATAACTGAATAGAGAAGTTAATCCATTTTAGACAAGTCAGCCTCTTCCCCCATCTACTCCAGTGTCTGCTCAATAGGCTGGTGGGCAGTGTGGCCAGGACATAGGTGTGAGTAAGGCATCAGTTCAACAATATAGATCTCTGCTGGCTGCTATGATTGCCAAATATACCGCCTGCCAAGATCACAGATGTAAGGTATGCTCACAATGTGATAGACATAATTCTCCAGAAAACCAGCCAGACACCAGGTGGCTGTTAAATTATATTGGGTTACTTCTAATAAAGGGTCAGCTATTTTTGTCTTCACTAGAATAGACTTTCTATAAATTTGGATTTGGCATCTCTGTCCCTGATGCTCCTGATGGATAATCATCCCTAAACCTACCAAATGCCTTTGTTATTACCATAATATTCATTCCACATAAGATTGCTTCTCACAAAACAATTCATTTCATCAGAATGAGTGAGGCAATATACTTGTGCCCATGGCAGTCATTACTCTCACCATTTTCCCAATTATGCTGAAATAGCTGACCTTCTAGAAAACTGCAGTGGCCTATTAAAAACTAAGTTATGGCACTAGCTCAGAGACACCACTGCTCAGAGTATGGGAAGTAATACCATAAAACGCAGCATATGCTGTAAACCAGCAGCCCGTAAAGAACTCTTTCCTGATTGCCAAATTGTAAAAGAGGGAGATCCAACAATGAAAGCAGCAGTGGCCACCCTCACTGTTTGTTATTCCTATAACCAACTTGCAAAATTTTTCTTCATGTCTCTACAACTTTGGAATCTGCTGGTTTAAAGGTCTCTGCTCCTAAGACAGTTAACGCTTTCACTAAAGGGGTACAACCATTTTGCCATGGAATTTAACAAGATATGGCTACATGGTCATTCTCAGCTCTTCCTTTTCCTAAACCAAAAAGCAAAGAGGGTTACTGAAGGAACTTTTAATGATATCTCATGATTATCTAAAAGGAATAGAGCTGCTGTTAAACAATGGGGGCAGAGAAGAACCTACAAAACTCGGGAGTATTTTCTGGGTGACCATCTGGTGATCACATTCAATGGCAATCATTATTGAAAAACCATAGCTACCCAAAGCAGTGAACACCAACAAAGGTACAGGCTCTTCAAAAGTAGAGATTCAAGTCATTCTACCACATAAAGAACTATGATCAGTTCAAGTGTTGCATAAAAGAAAGACAAAAAGAGCAAAGAGAGTATTGAATGGATAGTGAAAACAATAAATTACAAATGCCAGGGATGGTCTTATAAGGAATTGCATAAACAGGGGCTGCAGCAACGATGTACACCCCTTAGATATTATTTTCATATTTGTATTTATTAACCAATTTTCTTTACCACCTACTATTTCTTATACTATTATATATGTTGTGGTATTTAACATTATAATTTAGTCTTTAAGTGATAAGATATTAAAGAAAAAATATGACTGACATAGAGCATCCTTTAGAGCTAGGTACTATGACTGCTATGACTTTGTTTCTTTTATTACAAGAAGAGGATGAGAGAATTTTTGCTGTCAGAGAGATAGTTTCATTGATATTAGTATGTTATTTCTGTTATTATTGTTTTTTGGGAGTTTAAAAACAAATAGAGGTGTGTTTATGGATGCTGATGAGGCAAAGCTGTGATCCGTGCTAGGTGACAGCAGTGGTATTCACAACACCCTGTCCTCTTAACCTCTGCCTTACCTAAGGAGCACATTTCCAAAATTCTCTTCACATATGGCTCACATTAAGACTGCCAAGGAGGAGCACCCTCATGAGATTGGGAAGGGCAAATAGTAATAAAGAGCAGGCAAGTGGCCTTTGATTATTGGTAGACATAAGGTTTGCCATCAGCTCCCAAGGGACCCTGAGCACAGAATGTGACTTTCTTATCTCTGACATTTAGTGAGAACACAGAAAATCATCTTTTGACTAGATGAATGAATAAATAAATAAATCAATGAATATAGACAAGTATGAATAGATGCAAGGATAGATAGATAAATGATGGATAGGTGGGCAGGTGGATGGGTGGGTGAGTGGAAGGATGGATAAATGCATGGATGGATGGATGGATGGATGGGTGGGTGGATGTAAATGTGGGTGCAGAAAAGAATGTTGAGACAAAGAACATGTACATTTAAGAAATTTTATGTCTGATGAAAATTTTGAATATAAATAAGCATACAAGGATCAATTGATGATTTTGGTTTTGTTTTAAAGATGAATGACAAAGCATCTGAAGTTTTAAAAAGTTAAAGTTAAAACAAAAATTCATGGAGAGGAAACATTCATATTTGCTAGAGAGATGGTAATCACTACTAATGTAAATTCTCTGAGAAGATAAAACTATGTGAGCTCCACAGTAAAAAGCATCTTTAGAAAGAAAAACCCCAAACCTTCCTTCAATGAGAATGAAGGATGGGATTGAGAATATCTGCCTACTAACCTTTTAATATATCATCAATATTTAGATACATTTTCTGTGTTTACATGAAATATAGAGAAACATATTTGGGCTCTGTGGAAGAAAGAAATTTTTAGCTAGTAAAGACAATTAACCATGAAAATGTGAACCTCTGTCCACCCATAGCATTCATGCAGCAGCTAGGTGGCCAGACACAGAAAATACTATAAAAAGATTTTTGGTCTGTGTGGGAGCTGGACAAGAATTCTACAATCCTTTTCAAAACCAACTTTCAAGGTTACCTCCTAACTTCCTGGGGTCAGAAAGACTCCAGGTATAATGACAGTTAGTAGGGGAGTTATTATTGGATGAGGGGCCCATCCCTTTACTCCTCCGTTCACAACCCATAAGTAGTTGCATTCTCTGCATATGCAGGAGGAATGATGATATGAAGAGTGTCTTCTAAATAAAGCAACTAATTAATAAAGCAACTGTCAAGTGACTGCAATGCTAATTCTATCTAGTGTTGTTCTCACATGAACCCAAGTAGGCTATCTTCACACCAAAGTAAAGCAGTGTCTAAATTATCTTTTAAGAGGAAGACAAGTGCACAAATCAAGTGAAATATGGGGAATACTGGAGGTTAAAACAATGTCTAAAATTCAGAGTTTTTGCCTTTGATTTTTTTTTTCCAAAGAGAATCTCAGCCCTGCAGAACATCACGAGAAGTTACTATTCTTTGTCCCAGGATGGAAACCCTTCTACAAATAGTGTTCATATTCTAATTCAGAGGTATCCTGCTGAATGAACTCTGCAGCAGAACCAGAGTTTAAATGCCTACTAAGAGTGTTCTTACTTTCTTTGAGTTAACTGGACCTCTGGAATTCCTGCCACTAATTCTAAGACCCAAAAGGTAGGAGAGGTAATCCTGGCATAGGTTCTGGTTTCAGACCAGCTTGGGTTTCAATTCCACTTGTACTGCTGTCCAGCTGTGTGGAATTAAACAAATTGCTCAACTTCTCTGCACTTCAGTTCTTCATCAGTAAAATGGGAATGATGTTTCTGCAGAGTGTATGTAAAGATTAAATTAGATAATATGTGTAGAGCTCTTGAATATAGCCTGTCACATAGTGGGCTCTCACAAAGATATTATTTTACCATTCCACTAATCTTAAAATCATTGATAATTTGAAAATCCCAAGTTTTTAAAAAAATTTTTTTAAAAGCCTAGCTAACATTTTTTTATTCTTAAGTGGTATATGCATCTATAAAGTGTTATGATTAATAACTACAGGCTTGTTAATTTAGTCAACAGCCATAAATTGAGAGCCAAAGATATATCAAGCTGTGTGACTCATGCTTTGACTCTAGAGATAAATGAGACATATATCCTGATCATAAAGAATCCATGTTGTTTTTTTCAACTAGGCCGAACAGGAAAGTTAAATCCCCTAGTTATTGTCATAAGAGCCACTTAGGGTTGGCTCTGCCATCTCTTAACTTATACTGTTGTCAGGCCTCTGAAACAAGGCCATGTTGAAGAAGTCAAATGCAGTCATTGGATTAGGCTAGCAATTTTTTTAACCAAGCTGACAACTAAATAGAAATGTTTTCTGGAACATGTGTGTTACATAGGTTTGCATCATGTCATATCCACAGTCACTGAGGAATGTTACCATGAGATGTTGAGGGAGACCCAAAAATGCTCCCTTTTAGTCTACTCCTGAGTGACTCGTTCATTTATTATTCATTTTACAAGCATTTCTTGAGCATTTACTCTGTGCTAGGTACTATGCCAGGTGCTTTGAAGACAGGAAATACATTGATGATTCCTGTGCATAAGGCACTCAGAGTCTAATGGATCAGACAGACAGGTGAGATGTAGAAATAGGTGGAGCAATGACTTTGCTTCTGTGATAGGGGTTGGAGAGTGCAGAGGAGGGCTGTTCAGACAAGGTGGAGGTCATCAGAAAAGACATCATAGACACAGCAAGGTAAGCTGACTTTAGGATGCAGACCAGAGTGAAAGATGAAAGAATCCATGAGTGTAGAAACCAAGAGGCATAAAACAGAGCAAGACATTGGGCTGATTCCCCAAGGTTGCTTCAAAGTCTGAGTGTAAAGTTGAAGTTGAAGGTAAGGCAGAGAAGTGGCTAGAAGTTAGACCAACTCACTTTCTCCAGAAAACCTGAATGTGTACTACTGTGTAAACAATAATGACAAGAAAAATCTGCCTTCCCTTCCATTAGACGTCCTATGAATAAAAGATCTGGATGACTTTCAGTGGGTGATTTCTACATTCTTGTTTGAATACTCACCTAGACCTTTGGAGCCCATGCTATGGTGTGGGGCAGGGAAATACTGCCTGCCCTGTGCACTCAGATTAAATCTGAAAGATGTTTCATGCCTGTGTCATCTGTGTTCTCACCAGGGACAGTCTACCTGCACCAGCTCTTTCCAGTGTCAC
The DNA here is from genome assembly GCA_004026885.1 of Lyroderma lyra. Taxonomy (NCBI): domain Eukaryota; kingdom Metazoa; phylum Chordata; class Mammalia; order Chiroptera; family Megadermatidae; genus Lyroderma; species Lyroderma lyra. The sequence goes on from PVJL010006931.1 coordinate 23,696, forward strand.
AATAGTCACCTTTACTCCTCCAACTCACAGTTAATGTCTCGTCACTGAAGAATTCTCCTGGTATTTCCATGCTGGGCTCAGAGGTACCTACTACCTTGTGTGTTGGTCTGGTTGTCACCTGGATTGTCATCAGCAGCTTTTTTACTCCTCTGTGCAAGTACAGCACAGCTTTGGGGAGGGGTCGAATAGAAACAAAAATGTAGGGACTTTTAGGCCAGAATCTGCTTCTCCTTAACACTGTCCAGATGATGTCAGTGTTAGGCTAGACAGGCCCTTTGCAAATCCAAATCAAATTTTCCTGATAGGTAAAATAGGGATATTAATACCTTCCTGGAAGGCTTGTTGAAAAAGGCCACCACCCTGCAAATTCTTAGGCAGGAACTTGTCCTTTTTTCTGCCATAGTTCTAGTCCACAGTAATGATCTGGCAGATGGAGAAAAATAGAGCAATGCTTATGAATGACTAAATAATGTATGTATATAGAGTGTCTGTTGACAGCACTGAGGAAATGTCCCTTTGTTCCCTATAGAAGTGGCAGGTCCTTCCAATAATAATTCCACTCTGCGAAGTGCAGGTGGGAGAAGAAAGGATTCACTGAAACCCTCCCTCCAGGGGCAACTTATTCTCATTAGAGCCAAGAGACTATGAAAAATTTCTTTCCAAAAGAACTGGCCAGCCTCTGTAACAGAAAACCTTTAATTTGTCCTGGCTGTGGCACAAAAATGAAACAACTGAACAGACCAGGAACAACCAACCCCCAGCAGGGGTTTGCCCTGTGCTTTTATCTCCTTTGGACTGCATCCTTTAGACATAACATCAAGTTGAGGTTTAACAATTAAATTAAAATGTGTTGAGTGAGTGAACAAGTGATTAAATTTAGTCTAGGAAACAGTCAATCTCTTCTGTGAAAAATAAATAAATAAATCAGGCATTGCACTTGTACCAGTTTTTGCCTACATTACTTCATGAGGTAGTTGGAGTACTTTTCAATGCCATCTTTGACTGATGAGGAAACTGAAGTTCAGCGAGGCCAGTTAAGCGATAAGCAAAAGAACCTGGCACAGAACCTATGCCTCCTAATTCCCAAAGGTTAGGTATAGTTTAATTTCAGCCTATTAAGAAAGAAAATTGCATCACTCTATGGTCAATAGTTCTGCATATTATGAGAATATTGCTTTTCCTTTTTCACTTTAAAAGTGACACCAGGTGGTTTTCTGCCAGCTAAAAGTACTAGATCCCTGTGCAACAGGGAATATTTTGTACAAAAGAATAAATATTTAAGATAGATTTTATTATTTTTTTTCCTTAGAGGAGACCTAAGCCAAGGTAAAGATGTGCTATTATCTTCCTCATATGTATTGGAGGAAGAGAATTTGAATCTACATTCTTATAAATGGAAGAGTCAAATAATAAACATTTCTAAATCTAGGGGCTCATATTTCAATGGAATGTAACTATCCTGTCTTGCAAGACAGACATAGCAATTCAGAAATATCATTATGAGGATGTAGAGAAAGTGAAAAGTTCAGTTTATTCTTACATGGCAATGAAGACATATCAAACTCTGCACTAGAATACTATGAATTATAAATCCAGTGGGAAAAGAATGACTTTCCTGGGGGGACAGATGTGACTCAGGAAAGACAGTGAGAGCTCTGATGTACAGAAGGAAATACAGACAAAAATTTAGTAAAAACATTTGGGGCCAAGACTAAAGTGAAAGTGGAAAGATTAGTGTTGATGATGTGGATGTTAAAATACCAATTTTCAATATGATTATATATAAAATGGTTGTTAACTTTTACAATGTCTATATATATTTATGTAATGTCAAAGCTTACACATCACCAGTCTTTATATCAACTTTTATATTGTCATTCTGAGAAAAACACCACATCTCCTAGAGTTTATTATAAAATAATAGAGAAGCTTTGGCCATAACTACCCTTCAAATGCATAGAACATGTCTCTGTCTGTATGTAAATGGTATGTGTACTATGCACATGAACATAAAACTCACCTGAGACACCAGAAATGTCCAGATCAGCATTGTATTGTCAGTTCAACCTTCAGCAGAAACAGGGTGAAAATATGACTACTGCATCCAAAACCTTTACGCTGGCCCCAATGTAGGAATGTGGGGGAAAAAAATAGATGACCTAACCACTTCCCATAGTGTGGTCAAGCACAGATAATGCCTGGCTCTGGATTGAAAAAACTGAGTATAAGTCCAAACCCACCACTAGCAGGCTAAGCCATTAATGTTTAAGCAAATCAAACATTCACTTTACACCTTTATCCATAATACAGATTTGAGTGCATTTGTAAGACAAAACCCAAATCCCATGAAAAACTTTTTGAGATACTCAACCAGAATTATGCATCAAAATAAGAGTTATCCCAAAGAGATACCCAGAGAAAGTGACACATTCATTCCAATGGTAAACTTGTCATATACATTTGTAGACTCATCAGCTGTTGCTGTCCTAACAGTGACACCCTGCAGGATAAGCAGCCACAGCTCTATAGCCTATGGGGCTAGGTTTAAATTCTGACCCCATCTCTTACCGTCTGTGTGACTATAAGCAAGTCACTTAACCTGAGACTCCATTTGATCATGTATAAAATGAGAGAAGCAGTATACATCTAATGGTGTTTTGAGGATTGCAGGTCCATGACTAGCACAGTGACTGCTATGTAGGACATAATAGATGGCTAGTTCTCCTTTCTCCTTCCCATGTGTGTTCATTTATTAGTTGCACAGGAAAACAGCCTTGTAACATCTACCCGACACATCAGCCATGATGTTGTTATGAGGACCCATGAGACAGTAGGTATGAAGACATTATAAATATCTCATTTATAATACATGCATTCTCTGAGTATTTTTATACAGGAGATACTATTGTAGGTGTAGCTAAATGTATTATGTAGATGTAATAATCAGCATCATGATATCATGGGGGAACTTTTCTCAGTTCTCTTCATCTTTTTTTTTTTCGGGGTGGGGGTGCGGGGGGTAGTTCCCTGGCTGGGATCTCTTCATCTTTGAACTTTGATCCATAAAGAAAGTAATTTATACCCCTTCTACGTGGAGAAGATCAAAAAAGATCTCTTTCACCAGCTCTTTCCTCACATTGATTTGTTCTCCTCCACTAGAAGAATAAGAGTAAAAACACAACCTTTCAATAACTCATTTTGTGTTTGAGATTATTCATTTAAAGTTTCCTACACATTAATTGATTTAATTCTGATAACAACCATCAGCAGATAACGTTATTATATCCCCCATTTTACAAATGAGGACCTGGAGGCAGAGATGTGTACATCACTTCCCAGCAGGAGTTCACTCAGCCAGTAAGCAGCTGAGCCAAGAGAGTCCTAGAAAAAGGGATGCAGCCATATTTGTTTTGAAGACTCAGAGAACACTTATTTAAATAGCCTATGGCAAGGAAAAGGAGCCAAAAGAAAGCACACGCCCGCCTCCTCCCCCAACTACCAGCCCAACATGTGAGCTGAATGACAGTCAGGCGCACAGCCACAAGACAAACCCAGGTGTGCATGCATATAGCGGTAAGAAGCTCAGAGGTGCTTTTGAAAGTGAAAGAGGAAGCTGAGACTCAATCCAGCCTTTCTGGTTCTGCTGTAGTTAGCGAGGGGAGCCGGACTCTGTACTTACTGTCATACAGCACCACCTGGTGGCTAAACTCACAGCTTCTGCCTGCAACCAAACACAGCTGTGCTGCTTATTCATTCCTCATCTATGGGCTGCGCTCAGGCCCGGGTGTGGAAACCACACCTCCTCACCTCAAGCCTGAACTCTGTTTTCCAATTTAGGTTTGACCTGAACTTTGCTTTGGGTCTCCTGGAACTTGCCACGGTTAATAAAGGGGTATGTCTTTTTTTTTTTTTTACACCATATACCACTCTAAACACCTAACACTAAACTATTAGTTTGCTTTGGTGCCTTTAACAGTTAACATCAAGTTTTATTATCTTTGGTCACAGCCCCAGTGGTTGTCACACTGGTCCTCAAGCTAGCCATATCACTATCAGCTCGGGAAACATCGGACACACCCGGCCCTACTGAGTCAGACACTCTGGGCATGGGGCTCAGCAGTCTATAATTGAACAAGCCTTTCAGGTGATTCTGATGATGCTTAAATTAGAGACTGATCAGAGACCATCAATCAACCAATTAATTTCACCAGGCATACCAGGTACTAAAAATGGAGGCTTGATGGATTTTTCCAGGTAAAATACTGCCATAATATGAAACCCCATCCAAGCCCCAGCACATAAATTAATTTCCTGATACAGTAGCTAAAACAAGTTTTGCTAATACAAGCATGGTAACCAGATCAGCAACTTCCATGGGAATAATGCCCCAACGGTGCTGTCTCATTACTTAGGATTGCTCTGAAAGAGCAAGTAAAAGAGAAAGTAAAAGCAGGAAGCCTCGCAGCTAAAATAAGTGATTGTCACATTTTATCCTTTTAACCTCTTCCCACCTGTCTGTTGTCTCATCCTTAAGTGGATACATACACACTTGTGTGTACATACACCCAGCTCCAAACACTGCCAGGATGAGACTCCAGAGCTAGAATGAGAAAGCACTTCTTACTCTACAGAGCCATTGCTCAGGTCAGAATGAACAAGAATGATAGTAAAATTAAACACTATATTTCATTTTTTACAAAGACTTTATTTTTAGAATAGTTTTAGATTCATAGCAAAATTGAGAGGAAAGCACAGATATTTCATGTATACTCACTGCCTCTTCCCCCATGCACAACCTCCTCCATCTCCCCCATTATCAACACCCCCCACCAGAGTGGTACATTTGTTGACTGACGAACCTACATTGAGAGGTCATTATCACTCAAAATCCAAAGTTTACATTAAGGTCACTTTTGATGTCATACATTCTATGAGTTAGGAGAGATATTTAATGCAATGTATCCCTCATTATAGTGTCATACAGAGTATCTTCACTGCCCTGAATTCCTCTGTGCCCTGTTTATTCACACCCCCATCCTCCATCCAAAAAAAAAAAAAAAAACCCTGGCAACCACTGATCTTTTTATTGTCTTTATAGTTTTCCTATATTCTGTTGTAAAATAGAATATGTAAATTCATATAAGTAGCATTATAAGCCTGAAGACAACATAAGGCAATACCTATAGATGGAATTTCTATGCTGTATCCAATCTTCTGCCTTGCCCTGTGCGATCTCATTAAACTGAGATTCAACTCAAGCAAGAAACAATTTTAAATGGATAAAGTCCATAGTTGTTTGGACTGGCCCATGACTCTTTGCTATAAGCTCCTCAGAGCCAAGGGCTCATCTTCTGGGCACTGCAGTCTCACAGATAACTTTGGACGTGTCCTGTTGCACACAGGCCTTCTGACTCCTTGGCCTTCAGAGCTTCCCTCTTCTCGAGGCCAGCTCCCTGAGCAATCCTGTCTTCTCTTTATTTGGACCTAGAAACACGGCCTGCTTTCTCCCCTCAATAAAATTGCTAGAATTAGGTTCTAGAATATGTCACTGCCTTCACTGAGGTTGTCAATGCCCAGCCATGCTAAGAGTAGCATGAGAACCTCCCCAGATTCTGGCTCCCTTGTTTTTTCAAAAAACAAATTTAGAATGCTAAATACTAGAAGAAAACAGATTACAGAAAGCACTAATAGCGATGAGAACTTGGGATTTCTGCCTTCTGCTTCCAGTCTGAGAAAGGGTCTTACTAATCTCTCATTCTTCTGACCCTACTTTAATTGAGGGTCATAGAGACATCTCCTTAATAACCATAATCTTACATTAAGAACAGTGTCCACTATTTGTCATTTATCCTATGGCAACAGTGCGCTGTAATTTAATAGACATTATCTCATCTAGTCCTTACGACAATATTGTGAGAAAGATATTACTTCTGTTTAACAGATAATGAAACTAAAACCAAATTATTTTTGCAGAAATCATAGTTAGGATATGTCCTACTTTCAAATTCAGAATGTGACCCATTAATACAAAGCATTTTGGCTGCTTCAAAGCAAGATCAACAGGTCCTCCTCTCTGCTGAAGATCCCAGTTCAGCATCAGTTGTAGCCAGTTTTCCATGGGTTCTCCTATTAAACTACAAAGGCTATTTGGTTGAGGGAAATGCCTTCTAATCTAAACTTCTCCTGTCATCTCTTCACATGCAAATATACACTCTGAAGCCTTCTTAATTTTCTCATGCCAGGTAAATGGTTACAGATGATGCAAAAAAGGCCTAGAGCCAGCAATATATTCAAAGACATTTCCCAGATCACAGGAGCCTAGCCTAACAAGTTCATTTGAATTCTGTACTGTGCATCTCTGCCTCTTTCTGCTTGTGGTACATGTGAACTCTCAACTCAAGTTTATTTCTCAGGCAGCCCCAGCCTGAGTGAAATCCATGCCCCTCAAGTTCTATGTCATCCAGAAAGGCTCGCCTCAGGCACTGCTTTATGGGGTCATCACAATGGCCCTGACCAGAGGTAGCCAAAGCCACTGAACCTCACATTCTAGACTCAAAAAGATCCACATGCCTTTAGTTGATTAATTGTAACTAGCCATGTTCAATCTCCTTGTTTCTTCAGGTCCTCACCTGAAATATAGAAACAAAAATGTCTTTCTTACCCAATTCACAGTACAGCTGTAAGCTCAAATGGTGAAGGTGCATGGAAAAGATAATGCAACAGAATATTAAATTGAAGTTTTCAAAGGAGTTTTCATGATTAGATATCAGATTCCAAAATCAAGGTGTATTATAGACTTCAGTGTGGCATTTCAACCTAGGTAATCAGAAGCAGATAAATGATAAATTGTTAATGAAGATATAAAGGAATGAAGAGTAAATATTAAGAAATGTATTTTTTAAAGAACAATTCATTTAGAGATTGTCATAGGGAGCTGGGAGTGTCATCCACCCACAGAGAAGAGATGGAGAGGTGCTTCCCACTAACGCTGAGTGCTCAGAGGCTGTGGCATGCACTGCACCCTCTGCAGATGGGGGGCAAGGCCGATTCACCCTGACTTATGCTTGAGAAAGCAAAGCTGACTGTGGTAGCAGAATTCAGATTTGTGTCTGGTAAGTAAGTGCAGATCAAAGAGCAAATCAAAACAAGAGAAGCCTGTGAGGTGAAGATGAATACATGACAAAAATGTTGACCCAGGGATGTCCTAATATCTTGCCAGTGTGGGGACCTCAGCATGGGGACATAGAATGATGTATAGGTCTAACAGCAGAAGCTGAGGAGTGAGCTGGCACATTTTCCTGAAAGAGAAACATTTCCCATAAAAGAGAGGCCCAGTAGGAAGTCTCTAAACACTCAATAAAATTGCCTATGAGAGTGTGCTTGGCACACTTGCTAGGCCAAGAAAGCAGAGTCATCACACTGAAGCATTAATTAGGCAAGGACATCCCCATCCTGTCCCTCTCCTCTACACATTTCTACACTGTGGGATCAGACACAAGGGCTAGAGTGGGTGAAGACAAGAGCTGGGAACAAAGAGGCCAATCACATTCCCTTCTCTGAGGGCAACTATCCATCCAACCTGCAGGCCCAATATCTGGGTAGCGGTGGGGACCCTACACTTAAATGAAGATTGTATTGCTTACCAATATATTGCATTGGACCTTATACTTATTCACTGAGGCTGTTTGTGCCTGAAATTGTTTAAGGACCTTGTATCATCTAAGAGACCACAACAGCCATAAAACCTGCCCAAACTTTCACATCACTTAGCAGATGAAAGAAATAGTAGAAGATAGCAATAAAGTTGCTTTTATGGTTGTGGGTGTACAAAAGTATAAATTGAAGTGAATAAACATAGGAAACAAAACAATATAGTTATGTGCCACAGAATGCTGTTTCAGTCAATGACAGACTAACAGCATACAATGGCATACAAACAGTAGTCCTAAAAGATTATAATGGAGCTGAAAAATTCATATCACCTAATGACATTGTAAACATCATAACATTGTAATACAGCACATTACTCATGTGTCTGTGGTGATACTGGTTTAAACACACCTATGGTGCTGCCAGGTGTATAGAACTACAGCACCTACATATGTACAGTACATAATATTTGACAATGATATTAAATGACTGTTAACTGGTTTATATATTTACTATACTATACTTTCTATCATTATTTTAGAGTACATTTTCTACTTATAAAAAAAGTTTGCTCTAAGAGAGTATGCTACATCACAGAGGCAACAGCCTCATAAATATATCTCGTTTACCATCCCTTGATCACATTATCTTCTTTTTCACTTGATTTAATCTTGTATTGTTTTACTTTTTAATTTATAGTTGAAATTGAATATCATTTTTTATTAGTTTCAAGAGTACAGCATATTGGTTAGACATCTATTTTTCATACATAGCTGATTATTCTTCAGACAGCCACCATATAACTTATGAAGTGATCCCCCTGATAAGTACCCACCTTACCAGGCTGACCAGACATACTGTTTTAAATGGGACAGATAACAACAGTACTACCCCCACTTTAAATGTATGTACGAGTATGATCCACCTAGTGACACCTGAAATTTAGCTCAGTAAGACTGGGACAGTGCTGTTGTTTTCCATCGCATTTAAAATGATATATCTGGTCAGCCTACATCTTATACTAGTTATTATAGTATTATTGACTGGATTTCCCATAATGAATTTTACATCCTTGTGACTCTTTGGTAATTTCCAATTTATACTTCTTTATCCTTTCACCTTTCTTACCCAGCTGCCTAACACCCTCTCTTCTAGTAACCATCAGTTTGTTTTCTGTATCTATGGGTCTGTTTCTGGTTTTTATTCATTTGCTTGTTTTTTTTTGTTGTTGTTTTTGTTTTATTCTGTTTTGTATTTTTTTTAAGATTTTGCATATAAGTGAAATTATACAGTATTTGTGTTTCTCAGTCTGACTTATTTCATTCAGCATAATACCCTTTATATTTATTCATGTTGTTGCAAATGGTAAGATTTCATTTTTTATGACTCAGTAATATCATTGTATATATGTGCTACAATATTTTTATTCAACAGATAATCATTCATTGATGAGAATATTAGTTGTTTCCAAATCTTGGCTATTGTAAATAAGGCTGCAATAAATATAGGGGTACATATATATTTTGAAATTAATGTTTTGGATTTTTTTGTGAACTATTTTCATTTAATAGAAAATTAAAAGTTGTCTGAGGGAAAAATAACCTCAGAACAAGACACTGTGAAATCATTTATTGACCAGACTTTGAAAACATTTGGGACTTCAGACACCCCAAAGCAAAGAGAATGAACATGTGAAATGGATACAGAAGCAGTAAGTACATAAAATTTCTTAAAAATAAATACACAGAAGTGAAACAGTTGGGTCATAAGGTAGTTTTATTCTCAATTTTTTTAAGGAATCACAGTAGTGTTTTTCATAGTGTCTACACCAGTTTGTGATTTCACCAACAGTGTATGGGATTCCCATTTCTTCACATCCTCACCAACACTTGTTGTTTGTTGATTTATTGATGATGGTCATTCTGATGGATGTGAGGTAATATACAACATGGACAAACCTTGAAAACATTATGCTAATTAAATCAAACCCATCACAAATGCACAAATATTGTACAATTTCATCTATGTGGGGCAATTGAGTAGTCTAATTCATAGGAAGAAAGTAGAGAAGTGATTACCAGAAGCTAGGGGTAAAGAGTAATGGGAAGATGTTATTGAATGGGTACAGAGGTTCAGTCTGAAATGATGATGATGTGCTGAAGATGGATGGGGGTGATGGTAACATAATATGAATGTACTCAATGTCACTGAACAGTCCACCTGAATTTGGTAAAACTAATCAGTTTTAAGTTATGTGTATTTAATCACAATAAAAGAAAAAATGGGGTCCTTGAAGGTTTAGGCATCTAAAATATAAGGATAAATCATAGCCAGCATTTGGAACACACCGTTTAAAAAATTTTTAATGCCAAAATGTGTATATAAGTTACAAAAGAAATGTATATCTTAATTAGTATTTCGTTCTTGCAATTAATGTATGACTTGTTGGAAGTCATATTCCCTCCCTTTTAATTGTTCCCTTGATCAACTATTGAATACAAGTATTTCTAAAAAAAAAAAAATTACTAAATGTTAACTATAACTTAAAAAATAATAAATACTTTTTAATAAGTTTATTATGTTAAGCTTAACTATTGCAATTTGGAGCATGGCATGACAGCCTAACAAAACTTGTTCCCAGCATGAGACACATTATCCCAGGTGCAGCAGAGCTCCCCTATGTCCCCATGTTGCTCTGCGGTGTTAATTGTCATTGGTGCTATATGAACATCTATAATATGAATAAAGACAGTAAGTGATCCATGGTTATTATGCTTTGATAGGTAGCAGGTAGCAAATTTTAATCAGCTGTAAAGAGTAATAGCAGAGAATAAGCTGTATGCTTTTTTTTGCAAGTCAGAGTTAATATTTAAAAAGCAATTACTCTTTTCTAAATATGTTTAGAGTAACATTTCTAATTCCACAATATTTATACAATAAAACTAGACATTAAAATTCCTGTTTTAGGGAGTTCCCTGGTAGTGTAGTGGCTTAAGGCTTTGGCACTGGTGCTGTCAGCACTGCAGCCTGGGTTTGATTCCTAGCCAGGGAGCTACCCACATACCAAAAAGCCAAAAAAAAAAAATCCCTATTTTATAATACATCGTAGGAGACTATGGTTTATAGAGACTGGTATATTCTAGGTCACATGTAGAAACTGGGCTATAATTCCAGGCATCTCTGATTTCAAAGTGGTAAATGTTTTCTAGTACATAAATATGAGCCTGCCCACTCAGTATTCTTTGAGTATATATAAATGATAGATGGATAGATAGATAACAGATAGAATGTTGAGTCAATCATGGTCTCTCTCATCAGTAGTGGAGCCCAACTCAAAATAATGCCAAAATAAAAATAAATAAATAAATAAAACATCTGGTGAATGTACAGAAAAAGGACAGATTTCTCAAAAAAAACAAAAAAACAAGAGATTAAAGTAAAAACACATTTAGAGACTCTACAATGGTTTGGCTTAGCATTTAAAACCCAGGCTTCCTCCCACTTATGGTTTATGAGTATGTGACTTTGATAAGTGACTTCATCTCACTTCTTTCCTTAACTGTAAGATGACAATAAAATAGTACCTGCTTTACTAGGTTTCTGTGAGGATCAAGTGAACTAATGTAGGCCTGGGTCATAGAACAAAGGTCTAGCACACAGCAAGCCTTCCAAGACTTCCATCTGTCACCTGCCAGTGAGCTGTGAAAAGCAAAGAGAAATGAGGGCCAACAGAGTGGTGTCCCCTGCCCATTGTTATTCAGGAGCAGGCAGTAGTCCATATTATCCCTTCTGGTCTCACCAAAGCCCAGGTCCTTGGAGAAAGAATGAATGGTGAGGACACCGTCTAAAGCATGAAGGACGACCTCGCCCTCCTCGCAAACTTAAGCTTATGTTGAACATGAGATGGTTCTGTGCCCAAACCACCAGGTGACATTGAGATTGAACCCAACTCTTGGGCCATTCTACTTCTTTCGGTGAAATCAAGAGATAAGGCAGTGCCTGGGAGCACATGTCATGGGAAGTACTACTTGGCTCTGTGGCCACCAGACCTACTATGTGGAGGCTGAGTGAATGGCCCTCATACTCCTTTGGTTTAGCTTTAGGCTCCACTCTCAAAATCATCTCTTAACCTTGATTATTTTATGTGCTTCACAGCTGAGAAAAACCTTATTATAATGGTATAATGCTTACAATGATAATGTTTGAAATAAGTGTTTTATTATTTATATTATCAGCTTAACCCAGTGAAACATATTGCAGATGAAGCTCTTGCAAATGTATTAGCAGACCCCACAGCCATTCTGAGACACGGGCAGGGCTAGCAATGATAGGCTATGTCCAAACTATACAATGAAAAAATATGCATAAACATATTTAGATCCTTAAAAGTCATGTGACTTGCCCAAGATCAATCACTAATACTAACTGATCATGATAAGAATCTAAGTTCAATGGCACAGAGCCCAAGGTACACTTTTAAGTAACCACAGAAATGCCTTCGTTCCAGGCTTTTAGGCTTTGGAGGCTTTAAGCCCCAAGAGTGTAGGAAATTGTTCTCTGAAGTATAGGAATTTCCACAATACATACTTGTGAAAGAAAAGAATGAATAAATGCACAGTGTCTTAAGACTGGGGAACGATCTGAGATGAAGCTGCTAGGATGCAACAAACATGTTATTTTTACTTTGTGTAGCCCATGAAAAAAGAATCAATTTGGGTCCTTTAAAATGACAAAAGACCACTTGCTAATTCTAACGTAGTTCTTTCAGAATTTAATATGCACATTAATTGCTTTGAGCATTTATCATGAATTACTTCATAAGCTTTTCTTTCCATAGTCCCTTCAAAAAAATAATTGGAAGATTGGTCCCCAGTTCACTGTCCCAGAAGGTTTTCCATTCTCAGCTCTATAAATTCAGTTTCTGGTTAAAAAAAAAAAAAGTCAAATTGGCTGAGAGTGAATCCATGGGGCTTTGAAAATGTACCATGAAACAGAATGCTGCAGGCACAAAATTTCTTTGTACTCTTTTAATAATTCATGGAGATTTCACATTTCAGTGCCAATATATCTTTTTGTTTAACACAATATAAAATACTTAGCAGTTAAATTACTTGACTTTTTCTGCTTCTCCAAAATATCAAATAAAATTTAATCTCCAAAATGATGTGTTATGTTTATGCTGTGCTTTACATTACATCACACCAGAAGGATGTGGTATCATCAACTTTAAGTAGTACAGGCCTAGGGAGCCAAGTGTAGCCTCCCACAAATGGTTTCAAAAAAACCTCTAGGCTCCGAATTCTTTCATCCAGCATCATCTCTTATCCCTCTAGTTGAAAAAAATTGAGTTCATTGCAGGTTCCTAAACACTGAATTATAGAGGCTGGCAATCACAAGTATTCAAAAGGACTGGTAGTAAGGCCCTGGGCCATAGGCCTGAAACCAGAGAATATTCACAACTCACCTTGGCCTGCAGACCCTTTCCCTTATGTATAGTGCCATTGTCATGCTTAATCTGAAGTTTATATATAAATAGCAGACACCCAGCATCTTTGTGCTTTTATTCAAAGAAGAACTGGGGGCCTCTAGAAGCTTTTGATTTGCCAGTAGGGGACTGGCCTTCATAAATTGCTGCCATCACCTTCAGTCCCTCAAGTCTTTCTACTCTTTAGATTTAATCCTTATCAATGCAAAAAAAAAGCATTTTGTTTTATCATTATTTTTCATTCTAAAAGTAATACATGTTCATCATAGAATATTTGGAAAATTCAAAAAAGTAGGACAATCACTTAGCATCCCACCACACATAAGCAACCAGTATTAACATTTTGGTACCTTCTTTCCCATTTAATTTTCTCCACATAACACTTACTAAGCTTTAATCATAGCCTGTTATATTTTATAACCCCCTTTTAATACCACTTCAGAGCATTAACATTTTTCCATGATAAAAACTCCTAATTATTCCTGAACACAAACAATAACTACTTTCTCATTCTAAGCGAAAAGTAGAAGTGAGTAAAAACCAGCCAAGATGTTCGAACTATTTCTTATAACAACTAAGCAAACCTAGAAAAAAACCTAAACATTCCCCAACAGTGTATCTCTTTCTCCGCCTCTAGAAAGAGTTTTCTGATATGAGTATTATCTTCATTAAGATGATTTTCATCCCCTGAAGGTCACCCCTTGCTATTCCTAAAGGGTAGAAAGAGTACCTGTCTCCCTTTCTTACAGGCTCCCAAGTCCAGATGTTAGTCCTTTAAGCAGCTGTCAGTTTGTTAAAATTCTTTGAGCTTGCATGTGTTCCTTTGGTTACAGAGACCTACAAAGGGCCATGATATTCTTAGATTATACTTCCAGTCTGCCTGGGATATTTTTAGCAAAATCTGACATTAACAAGGACTGTTCAGCTTAGATTCCCTGGGAAATAAAAGTACATTATTTTCTATTTATGCAATAATATTTTTCCCATGATGCTATTCATTGTCTGATCCCAGTTAAATCCAAAAAGAAGAGGCAGAAAAGAGAAAGTATTGATAGTTCTAATAATAATGATGATGATAATGGTTATAATGATGATGATGGTGATGATGATGGTAATGATGATGGTGATAGTGATGGTGATAGTGTTGGTGATGATAAGGATGCTGAGAATGAGAATGATGGTGATGTTGAGGATGATGACATTATTATGATGGTGATAATGATAATAGTAATGATAGTTATGAAGATGGTGAAAATAGTGATGATGAAAATGATGATAATAATGGTGATGGTGATAGTAGAGATGATGATGAAAGTAACGATGATAGTGATAATGATGAAGATGGTAATGGTGAGGATGATGATGGTGAGGATGAAAACAAGGACAATGATATGTAAATGTCCTGCTGCTAAAGCTACCAGGAACATAGCTGTAGTTGAACAAGTTTGGGCTTACCGACTCATTGCAAAAAAGGAGAATGCACACCACAGGGAGCAGCGGGGCATCTCTGTAAAAGGATGGTAGAAAGGAGTTATAATAGAATTTGTGCTTGTGTTAGGAGAGTTGGGTGAGAATCCAAGAAATAGGGACTTGGCTCTGAGTTGGAATCTTTTAGGAGGGAGTATTCTTATAATTCATTAACTTAATAATTTGTATCCATAACTTGAAAAGAACATATCCAAGCTAAAGATATAATTGGTAAACAAGATGCAGTCACTTACAATAGTCAGTATGGGTGACATTTTATTATTTTGTGGATTGCATCATACTCCTCCTTTTCCTATATTTAGATATGGTTATACAGTGATCTTGTTTGTGTCAATCACAGTCACAGAGTGTCCTTGTCTGATGTTGGTGTCTTGTGACACATTTTATGTTCACAGGAGAAAAATCTGACTTGCTCCCAGCACACAAGGGCTGATGTTTCTTTTTCTAACCTTATTTAAGTGTTGCTTTTAATATTTATATTAAAATAGAGAAATTGAGGTATAGATGGGCTGAGAAATTTGATCAGGTTCACTCAGATAGAAAGTAACAGGAATTGAACACAGCTTTGATTCCAAAGATCCATGTTCTCAGCACTCACACTAAACTTCATCCTCATGTGGTGGTTTTTGTTATAATTTATTTTATTTTTTTAATAGGTAATATATGTAACATCATACAAAATTCTAAATGTAAGAAGAGCATGCAGTGAAAAGCAAGTCTCTGTCTCACTCTTAGCCCTATTCCCTAGGCACCCTATTCCCCTCCAAGAGACCACATCATTCCTATTTTTCCCAAGATCTCTTACTCATGACTCTGGCTTTGTAGCATGTGGATGGAGTGAATCCATTTTAAAAAATAACATTGGGAGAAATAGCCAATGACATATAATTTAAATGTCTCACTCTGTTATTCTGAAAACTCTTTCACAAGGTTGTAGTAACTCAACAAACATTTATTTACCACATACTTTTTTCCTAGACATTGTGCTCAGTACTAGACAGCAAACAATGTGCAGAACCAACTACTTGCATTTGAGGGGCTGACAATCTAGTGGAGAGAATGACATGAAAGAATTGCAACTAGTGAACTATGACGGATGGTGCAAGAGGCCTGAAGACAGCTGGGAAAGATTGATGGAGAAGGAAATAGGCCCCCTGAATTGTGAAGCATGGCAGAAATTTATAAGGTGGATGGAGATAAGAAGAGAATTCCAGAGAGAGAGTTCAATGTGAGTAGGAAGGTATGAATAACCACCAGTGGCCCCAAATGGCTGGAACACAAGCACTTGGGTGAAAGGCAGAAGAAAATAGGTGATGGTCCCATGGGCTGTCTTCTGCAAGAAGCTGAGAAGAATTTTATCAACATTAAATATAATAGGCAATATAAAAAAAAACTGGAAATGTGTAAAACATCTGAGAAATATCATGAATAAATGGTAACTAGTTTTTGTTCCTCAGTTATTACTGATCATTGCTCTTCTCTGAGATTCTGTTTCTAATCATGGTTATTACCTATACATGCAGCGATTGAGGACAAATATCACAGAAGTCACTGAAAAAAACGATGATGACCAACTGTCATACATTTAGGACACTCATATTTGAGGCTCCATTAGCCAAGTACCTCTTGGAATTCTCTGGTGCCCAAGTTCTATCAAAAGTACACCAAGGATAAGTCACATTTGAGAAATAAGGCCTGAGAGTCATGCTATCCTCTACCACCTCAAAACATTCTGAGCGTGACCTTTATAACAATTTAAACTGACAGAAATTATATTTCTGAACCGCATTACTGGGAGCTTATGTGAGTCCTTCCACCCAGCTATGCTGCTGCAGAAGTTCTTTAGTGCCTTTTAAACGTCTATTGATATAAAGTCCCCAAAGATTCTAATTTACTCAACCTAGGGTTTGCCAGGCTTTGTTTTAGTTTGTTAGTTTTTATTTATTTGTTTCATTAGGTGGTTCTAAATATGCAATCAGAGTTTAAAAATCAAGTTTGAGGACATTAATCAAAACTCTCTATAGAAATTACCTTATCTAAATTGATTTCTCTCTAGATTGTTAAAGTGCTATTGAGGATTTGTATATTATCCATACAGCATTTTATCCTAAATAATACATATCTTTCTAGGTTAGATTCTCATTAAAAAAAATCTCTATAACCTATCCAGATATTTGTCCTGATTTCCAGGAAGCCCTAAGACAAATTTGATACAAGAATACCAGCTTTAAAATCACATTACAACTTACTACCTAGGTGAATGTAAACAAGCACTCAAGTTATCTATGAAATGAAGGTAATAATATAAACTTTCCAGTATTATAATAGAATTAAATATAAACATAAATATACAGAATAGCATAGTACCTGGCATATATAATCAGTATAGTGTATGAATAAAAAGTAGCTGACTTGGCTTATTGATCTGAAAGTTATTCATTTGTAAAACAGAAATTATATGTACCAGTTTATATAACAACTAAGTGAGTATGAAAGCCACAGCACAGACTAAGCACTTATCAGGGTTCATTGTTCTCCAATAAATAATTTTCCTGTCAAAAGTAGACTTGCCTTCTTCGGGATTTCCTCTAAGTCATCTAAACAAATATTAAAAATTGCCGTAAAACTTTCAATTCAACAAGGTTGATCAATGCTGTGTGAACCACTAATATTAAAGAGATAGACCAGATCTCATCCTTGCCCAAGGAGCTCAGTTCCAGCAGCAGAGGCAGTTGCACAGACACATCCCCATAAGCCAGCAGGATAGCACTCCACAGAGTCCTCTCTGAGCCATCCTCCAAGACATTCTCATGGGCCAGATAAACTATGGGGCTGATACGGAACATTCTCTCTACCTATGCACACAGTGGTCAATTGGCCATAAGAACTTGGGCCTGAGCAAGCACAAGACCCACGTACAAAAACACATGTATGGTTGAAGCTCTGACTCTGATAATCTGTTCTTACTAAGATAAATGGTAAAATCCCTCAAGGTTTCACTTCCATAATTAATCATAGTAGGCAAGAGCTGATGTAAACCTCTAAGGCTAACTTCTCCAAATGAGAGACCCAGAATAGAGAAGTGATTTGTTGAAGTTCTCATGACCAATCAGTGCTCAAGTTGGCATTATAGTTTAAGTCTCCTGACTCCTACAGTTCTTACACCACAACACAGGGAAAAGACTACAAAACTACAAGTGTGAGCAGGGGATGGCCAAGTCCAAGCCTCATTTATCATTGAATCTCTATTTCAGTGCTTGGCATGAGGTAGGGACTCAGTCAAAGTGGGTATTTTGGAACATGGAGGGGAGGGTCAGGCAAGTATGGGTGTAGGGGAGGCAGCTGGGCTGCAAGAGGAGGGGTAATGGAGAGGCAGAATCCAAGAAAAACCAGAATGTCTTGATAACTGCATAATCATGTAATGATTATGGCCTGGTGGGAGCAGGGTGTTCATTGCCCCCACCATAGTTTCTTCTTTGTTAAAGTCTTATGCAGGCACCACCAGTTATCTACTGAAGGCCAGCCACACTGTTTAAAGATTCATGCCATGTGTAGTTTTAAGAAATGGTATCATAAAACAGCACCAACAATAATAGAGATGCTGAATCTCAAAAATTATATCTCAGCTCTACCTGTTGGTGTACTACAAAGGTCAGCAAACCACAGCCTATAAGTCAAATGTGGCCCACCATCTGTTTTTATAAATTAAGTTCTGCTACAACAGTGGAGCTGAGTGGTTCCAACAGAGATTCTAGGGCACACAAAGATTAAAATATTTACTATCTGCCCTCTAAGAAAACTCCTGGTATAAGGCCTAGTATGATCCTAGAGTAGTAGATTTTCTCATAAGAAAAGGGCATTTTTTTGTTGTCTAAAGCCCTTGTTTTCCTGTGAATTCTGATCAAATCTTCAGTTTAAGTCCCTGAAAATCACAAAGCTTCAGTCTGAGAGGGTATTTAGATATATGGCAGGAGGTATTTAGCTGCTATTGACCCACTTCCTTTTTCTGGTTCTTCTCAACCCTCTACCCTAGCCCACCTATCAGGGAAATGCTCACACACATGTCCAGGCCCAGTCTAATCAGCATTGCTTTCCTGTAGCCTTCCCCATTTACCCCCACCTACCCTCACTTTATCTCACACACAATCCTACTAGACAGAATTAATCATTCTTTTAGGTTTCACAAAATATATATCACACTCTGACAGCACCTACATTGTTTTATTATTCATATATTTTCTTTTACAAGGTTCATGTGTATCATTTATATATAGTCTTTATAAAGGGGGCTGTTTCATTCATCCATCATCTTTATGCCTTAGCAGAGACTCTGGCATGTAGAAAATTATATCGAAGCCAATTTGAAAGGGAGAAAAATCTTAGATATTATCCCAACAACTCCTCTTATTTTACAGATGAAAAAAACTGAGGCCCAATGTCCAAAGGCTGGCCAGCAGGAGAGTAAAATCATGACTAAATCCTGATTTTTCTTGAAGGCGTGCTTTCACAAAGTTTCACACTCATTCTAGCAGAGCATACAAGAATGCACAGAGATTTCATGTCCATGTAGAACAGCTGTTGGTTATAAATGGCAGTCATTATTTTAAAGGTAGCAGCAATGGGGATCTTAAGTGACACAACCATTTCCCACTCCCAAGATACTACGCAGAAGCCCTGGTCTCCTGACAACAGTGATAAGAGATAGCGTGATACCATCAAAGGAGTACCTGATGCACATAGGGGACCAGTGGGCTGCAAAATTAAACTCCTGTTTTTAGAAGCCATTTGTGTGTTAAGCAAAAGAATAAATAATCTAACACTATGGTCAGTTAGAAAATGCACCCAGACAAAGGGTCTGTTTGACTCTTTCAGGCAAGTGGGGGAAAATGAGCTTTGTAATTGAAATTACAGTAGAATGAGCTATGGCAGGGAAGCAGGGTAGGATGTCCTTGGGGGTGGTGTCATAAGAAGTGATATGCCATTGCCATCAATGGGTTGGCAACACCAAAGCTTCTCTAAAAGAATGAATGAAGTATCTGGAGTCAGTCATGGGGTCCTGGGGACACAGGCTTACCAGGCAGCATACCTTCCTTCACCATGTTTTCATCTTTCTGCGGTCTCCACACCAAGAGCTAGGCCCTCATCTCTTTGGTGCTTCATAACCCACCTACAATTAGGGAGCACACATGCCTTGCCTTGTCTCTTCCTGGGTAAGAGGTTATGAGATGAAGCAATTTAACTCTCTGGTTAAAAATCATTGAGAGCTTTCTCTTAAATGGTGAATAAATAATACAGTTTCTGCTCTTATAGCTTTATGACCTGTAACCCATGATGTCCCTGTCCGTTTCAATGGAAGAAAAGCTGGATTAGTTGGAGACAGAGGGCATTTTGGAAAATGCCCTGAAATGATTTCACACAGGCAGCAGGCATGCATAGTAGAAAGCGAACTTGTGTTAAAAGCCCAAGGACATGGAAATAAGTGCCAGCCTACCAGCTAAGACATCTCAGACAACTTACATACATTGCAGTATCTTCACTCGTAAGTGGAGAGAAGCACCTTTGATATTGATGAAAGAACTGACAGAGCTAGGCAGCCTGGCATCTATTGGTTTTGAGCACAGTTCCTGGCACACTCCAGCTGCCCAGCCAGCAGGAAATAGCAATGCTGTCATGATGTAAAGGTGAGAGCAATAGAGGATAAGACACTGAAATAACAAATGCCTCTGAATGTCAGTCTGGGAGACTGTGAGGACCAGGATCGTGAGAGAGTATAACTCCTCTGCAACTAGCACTGGTCACACAGCAGTTTTTCATCTTTTGTTTAAGAAGAGTACAAATTCCCTCCTCTCTTTTGAACGACAGTAGGCCCAGTACTCATCACACACATTTCTTTCCCCTTTCCCTTTCCCTTTCCCACCACTTCACCTGCAGCTCACCTCAACTCCTTGCTATTGGGTAAAATAAAATTAATGTGGGAAAGCATAGGCTTTAGAAACAGACTTTCCTATAGTAAAAATTCCAGTGATAGCACTTGACTCATCTACATAAGCTCTCTGTGCCTCAGTTTTTTCATTTACATTATGGGAATAATGACAATAGCATTCTCACAGGTACACTACAAGGATTAAGTAATTAAAGGTATATAAAATTCTCAGCATCCTGTTTGGCACAGACCAATACCCAGTAAACATCAGCTGTTGCTGCTGCTGCTATTGTTGTTGCTGTTAATTTCTTTTTTTCAGGTGAGATGAATGCTTCTACCCTCACAAGGTGCTTGTGAGGAAGGCTGCACACACAGTGCTTGGTGTCCAGTCTAGAATGAGTAAATGCTAGGTGACCTGCTTCAAACAAATTTATATAATCCCCATTGTTCATGTTTAAACTGATAGAGAATCTCAGGGTTAGTACAGTCACACAGAGGAGCAAGCCAACCCAGTGGCAGGTCTGTGTCTAAGGGAAAGAATTTGAGATTATTGTAAGATGTAATTTAATAAAATAGGAACTGCTGAAGCCACATGACTTTCCTGTGGTGGCCCAACAAAAGGTCAGTCTCCCTTTGGTCATCTACCTATGTCCCCAGCCACTTCTAACACTTCTGCTCCACTCACCCTGAGCAATACCAATGACCTTGATTAGCATAATCATTTTAATAACCAGGATAGGTATTTTTGCTCTTCACTTGTTTGTTGGTTTATTTGTTTAGGGAGTTAAGTATAATTGGCCAGACCATATATACAATGGCTTACTTCTCACGTTTTTTAATTGCTGCTTTAACCTCACTTGCCAAACTGCTCCTTCTCCTAAATAATTAATATAGTAATATTATTTATTTTTGAATGCTAGTCATTTACCAAGCTCTCTGAATCTACCATATTACTTAACTCCCACAAGAAGCTGAAAAGTAGATATAATATCTCTTTAGAGAGAAAAAACCTGAGTCACAGAGAGGTTAACAAACTTACACAAGTGTATACAGCTAAGTAGATAGAGGAGCTAAGGCTCCTGAGCCATTTTCATGCTCAAGCCTGGTCCTACCTCTTTGGAGTACACTTTCTCTTCAGTAAACTGTCTCTTTGTTTCACCTCTTAAAAAAAAATAGAGGAGCCAAAATTGAGTCCAGACAGTCTGATTTCAAGAACTTGTTATTGACCAGGCTCTCTATCTTTTCAATGATGAAATTGAGGCTTTGTTTTCCATGAAACCATGTCCCAAGCCACACAGGTATTAGATAACAAAGATGGGATTTCAACACAAGGCTGCCCACTCCAACCCCATACTCTTCACAGTGAGCTTTAACTTTCCATAGAAATTGGCCTGACAATTAGGCAAGTTAGAAGGCATCCAGCAAGTGTTCTAATGTGGACACATGACCTTGTGCACTTCTACTCCTAGTGCCTGGCCATGAAACCAGTGGCTTGCCTCAGGACATAACTGCTCTGGGTTTATATCCAGGTAGAAAAGGGAATGATTCAGGCAATTTCATTCAGGCTTTTCTGCTGTAATAGCCCTCCTTCAATGGGCAGAAGGCCAGTGTGTTTTCTTGTTATTGCTAACAATATTTATTGAAAGCACACATTCAGGGAGTAGGGCAATAACTACAGGGGGATCCCTGAGCCTGACTGTTGGGTCACAAATTTTTGAGCTCCGCAGGAATCACCATTTATAAAGAGTTAGCACTGAGTAATCAATCCCCCAGAGGCCTGGCATTTCTTCTTTCATGTACTTAAGAAGCATCACCCTAGTAAACAAAGCCAGGACCCTTTGGGGGTGGCTTGGAAATAGATTTACAGGGTGCATTTGTGGCAGTGCTGTGAAGTCTTTGAGAGAACTCAGTCTCTCTATCAGTCAAGGGGCTCTGGGTCTGTGAGCTAACTTAGTCTGAAAAATGGATGAAAGTCTATTACTCTGTATTGTGTTTATCCTTACTGCCTATTGTGACAAGTACACTCAACTGAACTCAAGTAGGTAAGCCATGCCATTTGGCTCCTCATTCAAGGATCCTTCCACCTCACTTAAATCAGTGCACCCATCCAAAGGATAGTACTTCCCACCATCATCCCAGGTGTCTACAAGGAGCCACCACAGAGATTTTAAAGGCTACTGATATATTTCTCAATGTCTTAGTAAAGAGATTGTCCTTTGGGCACCTGCAGCATGTGGAAGGCAACTCATAATAAGTCCACTTTCACATCCCAACCTTCTCAATTTTGAATTCCTTTCCCACATCATGTCAGGAATGTTCTGGTATCCCAAACTCATTTAAATATGCTACACTGTGTGTAATTTTATTCAACCAATCAAGCTAACTATTAGATCTATTTTCAGCTGCATAAGCTAACACATTAAGCCTAAAATCTCTAATAAGTGTACTCTTATCAATAAATGCCTCTCAATCTATGATTAAATTTCTGACTCCTTCATCTAAAATCTTTAAAATCTATTTCCACATATTTTCAGGCATATTTAGGCAAATTTTGCAATTACTTGAGAGTATAAGCTATCTCCTCCTTGCACAGATATGCGTGCCTGGTCCCTGCAGGTTGCAGGTACACATATATTAATTTTCTATATTTTCCATAACAAATTCACACAAATTTAGTCACTTAAAAGAACAGTGAGTTATTGCCCTATAGTTTAATAGGTAAAAAAATCTGAGACAGGTCTCACAGAAGTAAAATCAAGGTTTTGGCAGGGCTGTATTCTTTTCTGGAGATGCTAGGGGAGAATACATTTCTTTACTGGTTCCAGCTTTCAAAATCTGCCTGTACCCTTTGGTTCATGGCCCTCATTTCATCCTCAGAGCCAGCAGCATTGTGGCTTGCTGACCATTTCTCCATAATCACCTCTCTCTGTGACTCTCTTGTGTCCTTTCTTCCATTTTCATGAATCCATATGATCACATTGGGACCTCCCAGATAATCCAGGATAATCTCCCCATTTTAAGGTCCTTAACTAAATTACATTTTCCAAGTTCTTTCTTCCATGTAAAGGGAAATAGTCAAAGATTGCAGACATTAAGATGTGGACGTCTGTGGTGGCCATCATCCTGCCTGCCATGATATAGACTACTCCTGAGGCAGTGAGTTTATATTAATATGGGACTTGAGGGGAATGAGTCTTTCTCTTGGGGATATTCTTCTAGGTTTTCATGCAAAGGAAAGCCAATCTCCTCAGATAAGCAAGAGAAGTTCAAGGATTTGCAGATTCAAGATTCTGAGGTTTTTCCTAGTCCTCAAGTAAGACTGACACTGCAAGTACAACAAATAAACAAACAAACAAAAACAAAAATGGCATCTTGCTGCATCTGCCCAGTGGCAGTTGTTTAGGTTTTCATGGTTACATGAGGCAGTACATGCGCAGTAAATGTCAGCCCCAGGAATTCCTCAACCCCAGACAGGGACTGATTATACAAAGGTCAAGCCTGGGTGGTGGGCCTGGCTTTGACCCTCTGTAGTGAGCCTGACTGTAATTCTTTACAGTGGGCTTGGCTTTAACCCTTTGGGGACTGACACTCAGTATGGCATCTAAGGTGAAGAACACAACCGAACTAATTTTAAAGTCTACTATTTGAGGATTTATTTCCTGAGACCAGGAACCTTTGATGCTATATCTTATAGCATCTTGTATCTGTCAGGATCTAACCAGAAAAACAGCAATCACACTATGTATTTCAGCAAAGGAAGTTTAATATAACTAATTTTTGAAAAGAGTGTTGGAAAACTGAAAGTGTAAAAAGGGAATTCAAGGTCCTCAGGACCATCCCCAGGGTGCTGATTCTGTGGGAGGATGCCCAAGCCTCAACACAGTCATACTCACATCTGTGATTTCTTAGAGAAGAGGAAAAGCACTGTCAGCTTAGGGGAGAGGTGCATGAGGTGCAGGTCAGGGGAAATGAGGTGCCAGCTTCTGGAGTCCTTTCTCAGTGGAGGCCCAAAGTTTGCACTTCATTCTCCCAGCAAGAAGTTGTGACAACACAAGTGAACTCGTGTCTCCCAGAGAAGTGCATTAGAGACTCAGTACCAGGTTTCTGAGGGCAGTCACCTTCTGCCTAGCACATAACCAAAATCCCAGACTCCAAGAGGAAAGCAGGTGTTCAACACATTGTTTGTACAAATAGCTTAGGCAGTGAGCTGCTCTTATTATTTAGGGAAAGGTGGAAACCCTCCTGTCTTGCAAGACGACTTGGTTGTGGTGGTTCCCAATGAATCTGGGCTGATGCAGAAAGAATTGAGGAGCTGCAGGTAACTGAAATGTAGCCTTTATTCCAGAAGTGAAGCAGCCATGAAGTGACCTCTGGGAGTTGGTATACAGCAGAGCATTGTACTCCCAGAGAGGCCCCTCCCATTATGTAGGTGGGTACCAAAAGGTGATCACATAAGGCACATAAACAACAAAATGGTTGCTACCTGGAAAAGTGCAAGCCATGATTACATCACAGGTATGCATCATTATGGCAGAGACTAGCAAGAGAGCCTGATTCCATGTGCCCCACACTTCCACACACTGAGTTTCCAGACACCGGCTAAGGTCAACAGATGTCTATAGGAAGCAGTTATCACCTGTGGAGCTGGAGGAACAAGAAGAGGTTGGAGTTATCAGATTCTTGAAGAGTAACAGAAAGTCACAACCAATTTGAGACCCAGGTGCTGCCGGTACCTTGCAAAAAGCCCCAAAAGGCTAGTCCTAGTGATGCTGGGGGAAAGCTAGAGCCTGGAACCACACACTTCCAGGTCGGAGAGCTTTTCTGGAGTGATTCTCACAGCAACAGGAGGCAAACAAGATCCTTTTTCCTTTTCCTGCCTCCCATTTTCCTGTAGTGTCTCCAGATGGCAATGCAGAGGCATGGTTTGCAGAGACCAGAACATAACATCACTGAGACAAGAGGAGATGATTGTAGCTGGGGGTCAAGAGTTTCCTCACTACATGGCAGACACTCTGCCAAGAGCTTGAATATTTTATCTTTACAACAAACCAGAAAGTTAGGTCTTCTTATCTTTATTTCAAAATGAGAAAATGGAGGCCCAGAGGAGTAAAGTAACTTTCTAAATGTCACCCAGCAGATAAGTAGTAGGTCTGAGTTCTGAGCCCATACCTTGTCTACCATATCTTGTGGATCCCAGCCCCAATTAACCTATCAAGTCACCTGGCAGAAAGATACATTACAACTGAATTAGATTGAGGCAAGGCTTCAGAGTGTTGATCAAATACCTGAATTCTTTCAGGTCAGCCATAAGACAACAATCCCCTTATGGCCTGCTCATCCATACCTAGCATATGGTCACTATCCTCTCTGACCACCCTGCTGCTGACCTGGCCTCCACTGGCATAGCTGACCTTCTGCCAGGAGTCCCCAGGCCCTTCAGCAGACAGAAAACCACTGTCCAGAGCCACGTGCCTAGTTATGCTTCTTGTGGGTAATGGCAAGAGGTGCAAACCTATCAGAAAGAAATCCCAGATTCCTGGACAGGTTCTTGAGTCTTTGCAAAATGTTTGGAAATAATTTTCTATGTTCTGTCTCAGAGGACAGACTGAGGATTTCTATGAAAAGTTTGAAGTGGGTGCTCAGCCTTTTGGTGGGGATCAAGGACATGCCCTCCCCTTGAGGAAGACACCAACCTACTCCTACTGAATGTGTCATAAAACTGAGACCACTACCCATGAACACATTAAGGCCAGTGCTGCCATGGAGACATAGCATCTGCAGAAAAGCAGCCTGAGTCACAGATGCCTTAAGCTTCAGCAGTGATGTCCTTAATAGCAGCAACATGGCTCCCTGAAGGCTTAAAACATCAAAATTAATGGATTGGAAAGTAAGAATCTAATGTACGAGCTCTCAGAATTCCCCAGACTGGTAAACTTACTGTGCATACCCAGCAACCCCAGCCCTTGTGTCTGAGGTGGCTGGGAGACCATGGCAGGGAGTGGTGACAAAACAGCAGCAGAGAAAACAGATAGGCACTGGCACATGCCAACTCCTTCAGTGAAGCAAAACACCATTTTCACTCAAAGCTTTGGAAACTTCAGTAAAAAAACAAACTAATATTTATACAAACAACCTCCAAAATATAAACTCCATAATAAGACAGGAAGAAAGCAAAAGTCTATCGTATACCCACTTGATGGTTAAATCATTTATTGAATTCAAGTTTTATGGCCCATTAGAGGTTTGGAGGCAGAAATCTCAGGGATGCTTTTGGACTAATGAGTATTTTGCAATTTTTTTTAACAGATTCATTGTTCTTTTTTTCTGAGAATCTTTGGTTTATATAATGTGGCCCTACACTTGAAAAACAACTGCAAGAATTTTAATTAAACCTAATTTATTTTCATTATTAAGAGATGCTGGTGTTTTGTATCTTCCTAATACATTTTTGACAGTCATATGAACATGCTGTCATCAATGAAAATGCCACAACTTCCTACATGTGTCTTTTCACATTTTTCAAATACACTCTGAAAGTGTTCTCTCACTCCTCCAGAATGATGTGAGTCTCCCTCATGGACCCAGCAATACAAGGAAAACAGAACTTCAGATATTACCTCTGAAATATATTAACTCCCTTCACCTTTTCCCATCTGCTTTCCTTAACAGTGTCAGCACTTCATGCCTTCTAATAATCACTCTTGTGTATATCATCAAATTCACACCCATGATTTTCTTCATTGTTCTTTGCCAGAAAAAATCCTGAGCTTCATTAGATACTTATGTCTACATCTCTAAATCCACATCCTGGTAGCCAGATAAATGTGGCTGGCCAAAAACACACCTACTGGTCTCACTTCATGTTTATGACTACAATTACCATACAAGGTTGATATACCCCAAGTCCATCACTCTCAAGTGACTTAGGGAATTATTGTACTTCTTTGATCTCAGAGTTGACTCTCCTCCATGTAATTCCTTTTTTGCTGTGCCTCATTTCATTAGAAGATAGAAGCCAACAAGAGATTGTTATAAACTCACACTCTTTCTAGTTCTGCACTCATGCCCTCTGACTTAACTCCTGTTCAAGGGTGTCTGGGTTCCTGTCACAGTTAATCTTCTCATGTCACATCCTCTCACCTACTGAAAAGATAGTGTTTCCACCATTTTCTCCTTGTTCTCCACCATCATCAGAGGTTTTACTCTCTACTGGGTCAGTTCTACCAGTATAAAGATACTATTATTCTCACCTTAAAAAGAAAAAAAAACCCTTTTTCTGACCCCATATCTGCTTCTAGCCACCTTCAACTACTCTACTTCTCTTTATAGCAAAACTCTTTGATTTAAAAAAATATTATCCCCATTTCCTCTCTTGTAATTACTCTTCCTCGAACACACTCCAGTTAGGCTTTTACCCAGCATGCCATCAAAACTGCTTTTATGCAGTGTCACATCCAGCATGACATGAGCTGTAGGAAAATGAAAAGGGCAATACAAAGTGAAAAAAGACAGTAGCGAAGAATATAGTTTAAGTGGGGCCAAGAGACTCCAGCATCAAGGACTGAGAGTGCAGAATCAGGCCAACACATAACTTTTATTGATGGACATACAAGGGAGTGAAACTGGTTTTTTCATGGTCTGTGAGTTACATTGCCTAGCAAACTGCTTTTTCCAAAAGTCCCCATTGTGTTCCAAACATGCATTGTGTTTCTATGAGAATACATAGCCCCAAGGACTCAGTGTACTGAAACAACCCCAGAGGGTTGACTCAGTATCCAAGTCATCTCTAAGGGAGCATGCGCAATATTGTTCTATCAGGTCATCACTGGAGCAACATGGGACACAGGCAGCCAGGGTGCAGGAGATTAACCTCAGAGAGGATGAGGGTGTATGTCTCACCTCTGTTGAACCCAATCTCTCTCTTGATAGGCCCTATGCAGCTGTACCTGTCTTAAGTTGTTTCTCCCTTGAGGAATCTTATCCGTCATTGATTAACCAGACATCCTCCAGGGCCATACAGGGTGATGTGAGGTGTGCAAGTGAAAGAGGAACAGTACCCCCAAGACAGGGTCAGTTCTGTCTCCTGGATATTCTATGCCCCCATGGCCTCCACGCTGAGCTCCTGCCTTAGGATGTCACAGGGATTGCGTGAGAGGACAGATGTGTTGGCAGCTGGAAGGCAACAGTGCAAGGCACCAATAATCTCTATATTGCTGAACGCAATGATCAGTTCAAATCCACCTCTTCCCTGACTTCACAGCAGTATTTGAGGCAACTTCCTCCTCCTTCTTAACACACTCTCTTGCTTTCAGAAAAGTGCTCTTACTTAGTTCTCCTCCACTCTCCCTGGATGCACCACTTCTCTGCTCTTAGACATCCATTTCTATTTATACCTGCTCCCTAACTGATAACTTCCAGTCTTACTTTAACTATTACTTACAATGCTATTATGTCCTAAATTTACACCATCAACTTCACCTCTCCACTGACCTCTAAATTTTTATATCTAACTGGCCATTGGACTTCTCCATTTGGGTATCTAATAGGCATCCACTCTAAACCTCAATTTTCATTCTCCAAATTGGTCTTCTTTTAGTTCTCCCCATCTTAATAACATTATTTTCATCCTACCAGTAACTGCAGACTAAAATATTTGGAGTCACACCATACTATTCACTTTTTTGAATACCCCATATGTAATCTTCCAGCAATTTCTTTTGGACTTACCCTTGAAATCATGTGAAATCTACTCATCATCTCCCCCACTGCTATACAAGTATATATTATCTATAGCATGCATTTATGCACAATCTTGCTAAATCACCTTTCTTTTCATTTGTCCCCTGATGTCTATTCACCACAACGACCAGAGTGATCACATCACTTTTTCATTTCACTTTTAGTCTTTCCCATAACAGTAACATAAGCCAACTCTTCATAGTGGCCTACAGACCACTTACTAACTTTCTGACCATCTTTCCTGCAACACTCCACCTCACATCCTCTATTTCAACTACATTAATCTTCATGTTACTTCTCAAATAAGCCAAATATATTTCTGCCTTTGGATTGTTTCATTTGCTATTCCTCCTGGCCAGAATTCCCTTTTCTGTTATGTACATACCTCACTTACTTCCTTCTCGTCCTTTCCCAGATATCACCTTTTCAAAAAGGCCTTCCCTAATCATGCAATAAAAAGTAACACCTCACCCACTGCTATCTCTGTTTTCTTGATTAGCTTTATTTTTTCTCTATAACACTTACACACATAGTTGTATAACATATGTGTTCTATATATCTCCTTGTCTATTTCTTTATTGTCTCTTCCTCTTAGGGAGAAACCTATCCTGAGTCCCAATAAACTGTGCCTTTATCACAGCTTACTGTATACACAGGGATCCTGGTTAAGGGTACTGGCTCCTTCCAAGAGTATTTGCATTCTGCCTGGAACTCCAAATGGTGACAGTTATTATGCCTGTAACTCCTGGTGAGGAGCTATACTTAGGTCCAAAAATCACCTACATTTTAGGTCACTGCTGCTTTCAACCAGAAATTTAAAAATACAAAAGTGTTGTGCCCAGTTCTCTCCTGAATCTGTGATTTCTTAGATTCGCTTCTCCCTTTCCATTGGTTCCTGTCAATAGACACCAATAAAATGCATACTGGAGAGACAGCTGGGGAATCTCTGTGCCTTCCATGCCCTCTTCATTACCCCCACATCAAGTTAATTCTGGTCCTCACATCTTTGTCCCAAGGAGAAACAGCATAGATGTCTCCTTTGAGATTTTCCTCCCCTACCCCCATTTTCCCTCAAAGAAGGTAAATCTGTGAGAGTCAGCTAGGCAATCCCTAGGGCCTGTTTTTGCTCTCAGGCTCACTAGAGCAGTAGAGAAACCCAGAGTTCTTGGTTTCTTCTATAATTCAGCACATAGCTTGTTCTCTTTTAAGGTAAAGTTGCTGCTGCTATAAAAATGATTAGTTAATTTGGTGTAGGCAGTATAAAACAGGAGATGTCCACTAGCATGAACAACTGAAAGTGGTTTTCTCAAATTATCTTTATTTTGATAAAGAAAAATAAATTCTCTGGACACTTGCATTCAGTACCTCTGAGTTGTCTTAGAAATTAGAATCAATGTTAACAGCTTCTGCACATTCTCATGTTACTTCAGAGTCACACCACCCACAAGAGGGCCACCTGGGAAGCTCAATGCATAGGTAGTAGAAGCTTAATTCAGAACTTGGAGTGCTAGTTCCATTTCTAAAGCCTCTACCAAAGAAATGAAGGTACAGCAGGGTGATGAGTTAATGAGGAACCTCAACTTGGTTTCCAGAACCCCTCTGCCACACTCCAGGTGGGCATGGTATTTTTTGTGAGATGCTCGACTCAGGCCTGGCCCCTCTCATATGAACTCCATTTAAAGTCACAGCTACTCATAAAGCACTTGAGAATAACAAATGATGGTGATTGTCTATTAATTGACCTTTGTGGTAAATCAATGGTGAACTGCTGGTGAGCCTGCTAGAAGAAAATTACTTATTCTTACTTAAGGGCAAAATATCTTCTTTCATCTTTTTGCAGGAAAAAAAGAAATAAATATTTAAATTAGTCAATGGGAATAAAATAGTTAAGGGTAAAGGTGGGGGTAAATATTTTGCATGTGCTTTAAATGCAATCCTCTTCTAATTATGAATACTTATTTCAGTTATTATTGAAAAATGTCATCAGTTGCTAAATTACCATGCTTTAGTCATTCCACTGAGTACCATTTATTTGTACCAGCAACACTCAAACAAGTTTTGCCTTTGAATTTCCCTTGGCATTGCTGCTAAGCATAGCAGGAAGGCCACGGCTAAACTGAAGTAATTTTTTTCTTTTTCCTTTATTAAATTTATTGGGGTAACATTGGTTAGTAAAATTGTATAGATTTTAAGTCTACAATTCTATAATACACCATCTATAAAATTTATTGAATTGGGTGCTGAGCACCCAGAGTTAGTTCTTCTCTCACCATATATTTGAACCCCTTTACCCTCTTCTGCCTCCTCCCTCCTTACTTTTACCCTCCAGTAACCACTATATTGTTGTTTATGAGTTTTTACTTCTTTGTTTTTCTTCTTCATTTGTTGCTTTCAGGTTTATATCAGGGTTTTGGTCAGTATTCCTCCCAGCACCCAGCAATGGTGGCATGCTGGTGAGCACAGTCTTGCCAACAGCAAGCAGAAGTCTTGACTACAAACATCAAGCAAACTTCTGACCCCTTTTGTTTTCAAGAGTCAATCATGCCTTTGCATTCCAAGGTAGAGCTATTTAGACACTAGTGATAACATGGCCCAAAACATCATGTTGCCTCTCCAAAGGTCTTAGCAAACTTCAACTCTCTTTTGCTTTTGTTCATCAGTGAGATCCTTCAGGACCATTTTTGCACACACCTTTCTCATGCCAAAATTTTCAGTTAAGTTTTTTCTGTTTCTCTACCAATGGTTACTTGACCTGCTGTACTTCTCACAGTCATCCAAAGATTTTGACCCATAATTTGATGATTTTTTGCAATTTTTTTTTTTAGTACTGCTTTTCATTGACCACCCTGACCTCTCTTCATCAGTGATGCTTTCTCTACCCTCAGGAAAAAAAACAAAACAAAATGTTTAATCCATTTGTACATTGCCATTTTTTTCATGGCATTATCCTCATAAACTTGGACTAGCATGTTCCTGATTTCACTTCCACTGTTGCCAAGTTTAACAAGACATTTAATGTTTTTACATTGTTCTAATTCAAGCTCCAACATTCTCTCAATACACAATGATGAACACCACTCAGCAAGACCAACCACACATTAACACAAATGCAGCTGTGAGACACAGATATACCAAAGTTATAAAACATAACTGAGTTGCTGCCAATGTGAGTGCATGGTGGCAAGTTTGCATACTTAATTGTCAGACCTTGTATTGACAACTGAAGCCAGTGAGAAGCAGCTGTTCAAGTCTAATGCACCCAGAATCAAAGCCAAGATCACTGCTGAAGGTGCCAATGGACTGACAACTTAAGAAGCTAACAAGATTTTTCTAGAGAGAAACATTATTCTGGACCTTTACTTGAATGCTAGAGAAGTGACGGTATCTTATTTTGAGTGTCTGAAGAACCTAAATCATGGCAGCTATGGCCTTTTGACCTTCAAATATGAAAGAGATTCTTACTACCACTTGCTCAGGTCTGTTCAAGTGAGTTTGGAAAGAAAATTTGAAAAACATGGTGGAACTATTTTTCTTGTGCCACAGCAAAATTTAAGACAGGAAATAAGAGGCATCTGAGAGACATATGGCTTAGTTTATACTAAGAAGCACTCGACCATGAAGTATAATCTGGGATTGGACTTGAATTTAGATGCCTATGTTAATACCATTGAGAAAATATTTAAGGTGTATGATGAAGCTGGTGACCTTCACACAAATGGATGCCAGCTGACTTCTTCACTACCCACTTCACCTCTTCATCTGTGGACCTATCACAAGTTTACACGTAACCCCCAAAATTACTTTCTCTCATGACTTAGGTAATAGGTAATTAAAACCATTCTCAACAGGTCAATCCAAATCATCCCCTTAAGAAAAAATAACTTAAAATTAAGGGATCATTTACAAAGCCGGTAAGTGTGAAAGTAGAAATTACCTTTGCCAGAGAACCACTTGAGTATTTTGCTTTTGAACAAAAAGTATCTTCCATGCTGCTGTGCTGCCTTTCTTTGTGGCTGCTTCCCCACTGTCAGAATGGTGGCCTGGGAAAGCACTCATTTTCCAAGACCAGTCAGTCAGTTGCTTGCTACTTCAACTCTGAACAAGTCTGAGATGTGCTGTAACTTTGACACATTTAACACTTTACTAAGACATTTGGGTATATCTGAATGAATATTTCCATCTGCTGACTGCAGCATTAGAGTTTGCCCCACTAGCTCAAAAAAATCTTTTCTCCATTTACAAGATTTTTAAATGTTATTTTGTGGCTTGTATTATTAACAACAAAGATGTTTTGTATGCCATATTGTGTAACATAATTTTTTATGTCATTGATGCCATTTTAATTTTAGATTAAAATTATAATTATAGATTTTAATTTATCTATATTTAAATGTAACTGATGCCATTTAATATGTTTTGTGTACTTTTTTGCTAAAGTTTGATATAATGGTAAATGTATTACCATGAAACAAAAATTTAAAATGACACTTATATACAAGGCAGCTAAAAATGTTATTATAAAATGCATAAACTAGTCAAAATATCAACTTTTTACTTTTTGTGGCTGTTTTACACATTTTGAAAAAACTTGAAGTAACAACGCAGTGAAAGGGTTAGGAAACAGGTATGTGGCATTTTTAGAAGGTGGCATGATCTCAAGTGAGTTATTGGTATTTTATATCAGCAAAAGAACTCAATTTTACAGGTTGTAAAAAAAAATAAAAGCTGTTTCTCTTTATACATTTTATTTTTTCAGAATAAAATAGGTATATACTGCTATAATAAAATTGCCTTTAATCACTTAATAAGCCTAACCTTGACTTAAGCAGTGAATGCCTATAAACATAATGAATAAAGCAGTTAGTATTTTTATAACAAAACAATATCATTTATGACTTATTAATAGTATATTGTTGTCCAGCAAAACAGAAAGTCCAATGGAGTGTTATCTTCATATATATCACTCAATAGCAGATGATGAAGGCTGTTGGGATTTACTAACCACAATTATGACATATAGTATAGAGAATTCTGTAACCTCATTACCATGTCAATTGGTCTTCTCTTTTGAAAATCTATTGTGTTGACTGATTAAACAATGAGTCAAATAGAGTGTCCCAGGGAAAAAAAATGACATGGGATCCTTCTTTGAGTCTGACTGGCCTCCCTGAGCATTGCCAATGGCCCCTACTCTTATTGGCTTTGCTTCCTCTTTCAGAGTCCTCACATTCTATACATTCAGCTTTATTAACAGTGGCTGGAAAAAAAACCTGGAATTGAGTGTTTTGTTTGGGAGTTATTTTGGCAGGGCCTTTTGAACAGTAGTGTCCCAGTGAAGTGCTAAATGTTATTTAAGGGAGAATGAGCTCTTACCATTTTTTTAACAATAATATATATTTTTAAATTTTTAACTATTTTGTAACTGCATGACTTAACCTGGTGATAAAAGCAGTTATTAAAAATCTACCATTTCAAAAAAAAGAATGTATATAACTTGATTAATAAATTTTTATATTGATTGCACATTGGAATTATAACATTTTTATATACAAATATTTGTTATATAAAATAATGTTATTAATTTAATTTTACTTCTTTTCTTCTAGTTAATGTGACTACTTGAAAATTTAAAATTACTTATGTGGTTTGCATTATATTTCTATTGGATGATGGAGGGTAACTCTTAATCAAATTTTCTCAGTTGTTTCAGAATAAATATTTTTTGCAATCTAGCAGTTCAAATAGGCATGTATAGTTTAGAAAAATTTCCAAATGCTTTTCATATACACATCTGATTAAGAACCATTCGTTCTGGGTGTTTGACTCAAGAAAAATGACCCTGCAATAATAGTATATGGTATAGTATTTGTAGATGATGTTTGCAATAAGTTGGTACCAGGTCCTTCATATCCTGAACCCCTTACAGGAAAATGGTGATTTTGAAGAAGTCCCCAGAGGCATGCACCTATTTTCTCATGTGACCAAGTCTATTACTCTTCACTAATAATGTTACTAGAATCACCTTGTTAAAGATATCTCATTCAGCAGATATTAATCCTTATATGCAGGTCACTGTTCTATGCACTAGGTATTCAAAAATGAATAAGACAATGAGATACTTGCCTTCCTGGAGTTTACATTCTGGTAGATAGTGGAACCTGTTAAAATGTGTTTGGCTGTGGGAAACAGAATATCTTGACTCAAATAAGCTTAAGCAGTCATAGATGTTTTTCCTTACACACCAAGAAGTACAGAAGTATAGCAAAACTACAGCTGTGAGTCCAAGGGGCTGGGCTATTTCTCTGAGATTCTCTTGATTCTACCCTATTCCATCCATACACCTACTTTTCAAGCTCCTCAACAAAATGCCATTTGCTACACACCATCTCAATTTCCTCATCGCCAGCTCTTAGCTTAACCTTCTGCAATCTGCCTCTGAGCCCTTGTCCTTGGTCACAAGTCTCCAATCACAAGTTCTAATGTCTTTGGTCATCCTTGACTTTCTCATTTATAAAACCCTTGCTTACTTGCTTCCAGAGCAGTCTACAGCAGGGTTAGGATCAGAGTGAGGGTTAGACTTAGGGTTGGGGTTTCTAATTGACCTTGCTTCTCTTCCCTCCCTCTCAGTTCTGATGACTTATCTTCCTTCTCTACCTTTTACATGTTCCTGGTGAAGAGCTCATTCTCTTCCCTAACTTTAGCTGGAATGATAGCTCTCAGAGCTAGATCATCAGTTTCAAACTTGATTCTACTCTTCAGGTCCACATGCTCAGCCACCTGCTGTTAGAGAGCTATCATGTCTATCTATTTTGCTGTGCAGATACTGTCTTATAGTCCTTTTGTGCTCACTTAACTTTTTGAAATGAAGACTAGAGAAGATAGTATTTACTATTTATGGGAAGCAGAAATGTTGACAAAAGAGCAAATGTTACATCACACACTGCTCAGCAGTTGTTGGCCACATCAGTGTCTGGTACTAGGTATTATTAAAATGTGTCTCACAGAGCAAAATAAAGTAGATGAACCAATAAGAAGTCAATTAAGAGGCCATTCCTTGCCTGTAAGAACAGCCTTTGAGTAAATAAGTCAATGAGGTAACCAAGGGAGATGAGGAGACAAGCAGGCTACCTCCTGGACAAAGCAACTAGGCAAAATATTGAGGAGATAAGAGCCTAGTTACAAAGTGAGAGCACTGCTTGATCAAAATCTCAACAACTAGACTTCCCTCTTTTCCTAGTCAAGCAGAGCTAGGACTCCAATAACAGGGAAGCTGTGGTCTACCATGCTACATTACTATCCCAACTGTGCAGTGATATCCATCTTGAGGAAGAAGTCAGGCCATGAGATTCTGCCTCATACCCAAAACGAGTGATGAGGGCACTAAGAAATTTGTGCCTTATATCTTTCTTCAGTCACTTTGCCCAAGTCAATAGGCCTCTGAATTTTAAATGTCTGGTGCTGAATGCACTTGATTGGGTCATGAGTTAGGGAAAATTAAAATAACCTGCCCTGCCACCCATCCTTTTATAGCTCCAAATAACTAAGAGAGCACACTGTAATTCTTGAATTAAATTGAACTCAGCCTCTTCCCACTAAAACCAGCCCTTCTCTCTTAACTTCTCCATTTGCAATCACAGTACCACTTCTCTTATGGGTTCAAAATCTCTCCCTCCTAGTCCATAACATAGGTCACTTGTAGATTATTTATATCTATATTACTCCATATTTTCCAATTACTTTGTGTGTAATTATATTAATGGCTACCTAACTGGACCTCTAGTTCCAATCATACCATTTTTCTTACTTTCTGCGAAGTCTTTTTCTTCCTCCTGTCTAATAAAGCCAGAGCTGTACACAGGCCAGAGGAGGCAGTTTGAGAACACATTCTCATGGTGACAATGTTGGGTTTAGTGGTTCTGTTTCCATGCCAACTTACAAGCCTAACGAAGAAAGATATTCTGAGCAGAGATTTATTTTTTAATTTATATTATTTTATTTTTTCAAATTATATTTGACACACAATATTATATTGGTTTCAGATGTACAGCATAGTGATGAGACACTTCTCTGGCCACAACCAGCCCTATCTGTGGGACTAGTGTTCAAGACAGCTGAGCCCAAAATGCAAGGCAGAGACCTGAGGTAAACCGAATACAGAAAAATGAAAGTCAGCACTGCCTGAGCTGCTCCCAGCATCAGGGAGGGAATAAAGTCAACAGTCACTCACCCACCACCCTGCCAGACCTCTGCCCTCCCACCTTCTCACATCATCAGCACTAAACCCCAAAAGAAACAACAGCAGCTAGTATTGGGTTAAGGAGTAGAATACCTATAAACAGAGAGGCTGCCAGAATGAAGAAAGAAATACAGCTCAAAATAAATTCAAACAGCAGAAAATCACAGTAAGGGAGATGAAGTTAAACTTATCAGTGACCAAGCTCAATACCTGGTTATAATGATGATTAAGCAACTTAATGAAAATTTTAACAAAGAGATAGCATATAGAGAAAGCATATAAAAGGACATAGCAACAATGAAGAATTGAATATAAGAGATCTCCAGACTCGATGAAGAAGGGGTGTGAATCAATGATTTGGAAGATAAGATAACAGAAAACACCTAATCAGAAGAACAAGAAAAAATAATTCATAAAAATGAAGATAAGCTAAGAGTTCTCTGGGATGACATCAAGCATAGTAACATTCATATCATAGGGGTATCAGAAGAGAAGAGAGACAGCAAAGAAAAAAGAACTTATTTGAGGAAATAATGACTGAAAAATTTTCTGACCTGGTGAAGGAAATAAATATACAAGCCCAAGAAACACAGAGAGTCCAAAACAATATGAACCCAACAGGACCACACTAAGACACATCATAATTAAAATGGCAAAAGTTAAAAGAAGTGAAAACTCTAAAAGCAGCATGAAAACTACAAGTAGTAACTTTTTTTTTGATAAATAAAACATTTTATTAAATTTCTTTCCAAGAGTGATACTATTTGATAATGACACAAAACTATAAAGCTCTCAGAATGTCCTTCTTTTTGAGAATCTAAATTTCTCCAAAGTTTCTCTCTCTCTGTCTCTGTCTGTCTCTCTCTCTCTCTCTCTCACACACACACACACACACACACACACACACACACACACACTTAAAAGTGAAAGTTGGTTACAGCCTGCCAAGGTCAAATAGCATGGGAAAGAATTCTGGACTTCTGGACTAGGAATCAGGGATTTGGCACCAGCTCTGCCCCAAATTAGATAACCTTGGATAAGTCACTTTTCTTCATCTTTGAAATAAAAGAATTATATCCAAGGCCTTTCTGTATCAACAGTCTGTAGCACTGAGATTCAGACCCTCCAAAGTTCCTTTGTCCCTCTATAAAAGAAAACTTCTCTCTGTTCCTTGGTCTTTCCTATGTTTTGCCATAGTTCGTTTGTCACAAATTGAAGTTCCTCTGCTATTTCAGAATAAACCCATTTTACTGGTTAAGAAAAAAAAAAAGAAATAATGTTGCCTTCCAGCTGCTAAACTGTCTGCCCCCCCCCACCTCATGCATTCCCCATGACATCCTAAGACAGGAACTAAGCCTGAAGGCCATGGGGGTATAGAATATCTAGGAGACAGAATGGACACTCTCTTTTTTATTATTTATTTATTTTTAAATTCATTTTTATTTTTTTAATTCATTTTTATTGTTAGAATTATTGGGGTGACATCTGTTAGCAAGAATTATATAGGTTTCAGGCATACAATTCTACAGTGCATTGTCAACTTGATGTATAATCAGTTCACCACCTAATGTGACTTCTCTTTCCATCACCTTATATTTAGCTTCCCCCCACTCCTTTCCCAGCCCTCCCCCTTTCTCCCCTCCCTGACCCACTCATCCCCAAATAAACATTAAACTATTGATTGTGTCCATGGGTTATTTGTTTGTTTGTTCATTTCTTTTTTCTTTGCTTTCAGTTTTATATTCCACATATGAGTGAAGTCATACAGTTCTTTGTTTTTTCTGTCTGGCTTATTTCACTAAGGATGATGATCTCCAGGTCCATCCATTTTGTTGAAAATGGCAATATTTCATCTTTTCTTATAGCTGAGTAATATTCCATTGTGTATATGTACCACAGCTTCTTTATCCAGTCATCTGTCGCAGGACACTTTGGTTGTTTCCATGTTTTGACCACTGTGAACAGCGCTGCAATAAACATTGGGGTACATAAGTCTTTGCAGACAAAGGTTTTCAAGTTCTTTGAGTAGATCCCCAGAAGGGGGATTGCTGGGTCAAATGGTAGCTCCATTCCCAATTTTCTGAGGAAACTCCACACTGCCTTCCACAGTGGTTGTACCAGTTTGTACTCCCACCAGCAGTGTACCAGAGTTCCAAAAGGCAAAAATAATAAAGGATGCTATGGGAGCTCCAGTGGCGCAATCGGTTAGTGTGCGGTAGTTATAAAGGATGCATGTCTATCAAAAATCATTTTCAAGTTATACAGATTAAAGGGTTAAATTTTTTTAAAAAAACATGAAGGGTACTGTGGCAGAGGAAGATAGAGGGATAGATGCAAATTCACCTCACTCATAGGAGAAATCCAAAGAAAATAAACAGGCAAAACAGAACAGATTTATAGATAAAGAGAACATTTGGTTTATTTCCAGATAGGAGGAGGAATGGGGAAGTGGGTGAAATAAGGGGAGGGGATTGGAAAGTTAATTTTCGTGGTTACAAAGTAATAATTATAGGGATGTAGAGTCAATAATGTTGCAATAACTATGTGTTCTGTAAGATGTATACTGGATTTGTGGGGGTGATGGAAGAAGGACTGGAGGAAAGGGTGAAAAGGGGAAAGCAATCAAGAAATACAAATTCATAGCCACTTAATAGTCACAGAGAAGTAAAGAGCAGCATAGGGCATTCAATTAATAACATTGTAATAACTATGTCAGATGAGAACCAGATATATTGGAATGAGGATTTTTTAAGTCATATGAGTGTATCTCTCTCCTTCTTCCTGGACTGGAGTGAGGTCACACTGTGGCTTCTCACTGCTTCCATTGCTCCTCCTATTCTCAGAACTGGAGTGAAGTTGGGCTGACAAGTCTCACCCAGCACCTAGTCTGCACCTCCTGGGGGCTAAAGTGAGGTATGGTGTGGTGTCTCACAGCCTCAGTCTCTGGGCCTCCTTTTTTCTGTCCTACAGACCAAGTGAAGTCCAGAATGTTCACCTGCTGCTTTTTTAATTCTCTCTCCCCAAGGAGTAGAGTTCCAAGCAATTGGGGAAACTTAAATCCATTGTGATGATACATTGTGTTCAAGGGACTAAGATATAGTTATAGTGCTGGGTACACTTTATTTTCTAAAAAGCACTCTGATGTTCCACAGTCATAAGTC
This sequence comes from Lyroderma lyra, assembly GCA_004026885.1. Taxonomy (NCBI): domain Eukaryota; kingdom Metazoa; phylum Chordata; class Mammalia; order Chiroptera; family Megadermatidae; genus Lyroderma; species Lyroderma lyra. The sequence goes on from PVJL010006931.1 coordinate 64,378, forward strand.
TTTTTTGCTATTACAAGTCTCTCCTCCTATCTCTTAGCTACCCAGAATCTTCCTTCTGTTCTCTTATCACTTCCCAAACTGTTTCCTTGAAGATCACCCATGGTCCTTTAAATGCTAAACATAATGGTCTTTTCCCGAGTTTTTTATTCCTTTTGACCATTCGAACCAAACCATATTTTGCCCTCCTCTTCTGGAAAATTTTCTCCCATGGGTTCTCTAATTTTCTTACTCCTGCTTATTTCATTTAGCAGCCCCTGCCTGGTTCTCCAGGTTACTCTTCCACATGAGGGCCTTTCTTATAATTGGGATCTAGGCCCTTCTTCCCTTGTACTCTGTTTCTTACAGGAAGCATTTGATCATGGCTTCTTTTTGAAAATGCTGAGTTTTAGGTCCAATATTAGCCTCTATTTTGAGCTTCAGACCCTGATTTATAAACACTAGCTGTGCATTCCCACCAGGATGCCCCACATGGTGTGCAAGGATAAATTACTCTCTTCTAGTTATTGAGGACTGAAACCCCAGACACATTTTAGGTTTCCTTACAGCTTCCATTGATAATCTGTCACCACATCCTGCCACCTGTCCCTAAGTTTCTGTTTCTTTCATTGGCCAATGTCCAACTTATATCCTACCCACATTATTTACACAACTGTGTGTGGCTTCCCCAATACTGGCATCTTCTTTTGCTCCTCTGAACACTTTTGTTCATAAAACATTTGCTAAATGTCATGTTCTAATCCTAGGGTAGTCACTGAGGACTCAAGGAATAATAATACACATCTTTGGTCATCAGGGATTTCATTATATAAGAAATTTTAGGTAAGACCAAACTGGATATTTATGGTATTTGTTTGTCCAGAATCTTTTCTTTCAAAAATAGTATCTGTGTTTTTCTCTGAAGAATTGGACTTCTGAACCCATGTAGTGTCATTTGGGCCCATGGCCCATGCATGCCTACACAATCAAACCTCTGGGTTTGCAGTGTGGTCAGGGATGGGCATGTGACTGAGTCAGTGCAGAACTTTTGCTGAACCTACTAGAAAAGAAGTGCCTCTCCTCTGTAGCATAGCTTGGAGCTGCCAGCATCCAGGTTCTCAGGGAAAGTCTATCTGACAACAAAGCCTAATGACTAAAATTGAAGGTGTTAATAGAAAAAAGGGACACCTTTTCGTTGACATACACTTAGACCTTGCTGCACCTGAAGCAAGATTTACTTCTTAAATTTACTAGTTTCATGAGCTACCAATAAACAAACAAACAAACAAACAAACAAATAATGATAATAACCACTCAATCGCAATCAGTTTTTTCAAGATTTTTATTAAAATATAGCTACATACATTATTATATTAGTTTCTGGTATGCATGATAATTACATATCATTTATATACCTAAAGAAGTGATCACCATGATCACTCCAGCAACCATCTGACGTCATACCATACTGTCACAATATTATTGATTATATTCCCTATGCTTTACTTTACATATTCATGACTATATTGTAATTACCAATTTGTAACTTTTTAGCCCTTCATCTTTTCCAACCTGCCTCCTAACCCCTCTCCAATTGGCCCTAGTACCCATCTGACATCATGCATAATTATTAAAATATTATTGACTATATTTTTCATGCTACACCCTACAAACTCATGACTAATTTGTAACAACCAATTTGTATTCATTAATCTCTTCTCCCTTTATTTACCTACTTTAAACCTCTTCTGTCTGGCAACCATCAAAATGTTCTCTGTATCTATGAGTTGTTTCTGTTTTGTTTATTTTTTACATGTCACATAAAAGCAAACTTACGTTACATCTGTCATTCTCTGTCTCACTGACACCACTCAGCACAATAACCTCCAAGTTCATTCATGCCACCACAGTTGGCAAGATTTTATTTTCTTCCATGGCTGAGCAATATACCATAGTATATATCTACTACCTTCTCTTTGTCCGTTCTTTCATCAACAGACATCCAGGCTGTCCTACTTCTTGGCCTTTGTAAACAATGATGGAATATACATATGGATGCACTCATCCCCTCAAAGTAGAATTTTGAGTTTCTCCAGATAAATACCCAAAATTGGAATCACTGGGCCCTTCTTTATCACTTGTTATAGCCTTTGTAATAAAGTTTATTTTATCTACTACTTCAGCATTCTATTGTCATGGAATATTATTCTATTGTCATGGAATATTATTTTCCATTCCTTACTTTTCGTGTTCATGTGTCTCTTGTAGGCAGCATAAGTAAGGGTTTCGGTTTTTTATTCATTCAGCCACCCCATGTCTTTTGATTGGCACACTTACTCTATTTATATTGAAAGTAATTGTTGATAGATATGTAGTTATTGCCATTTTATTATTCATATCTTTAGATTTAAAAAATTTTTTTCATCTTAAGGAGTTCCTGTGAGATTTTTTATAATTCTGGTTGGTGTTGATAAAATCTTTTAGCTTTTCATTCTCTGGAAAGCTCTTTATCTGTTCTTTTATTCTAAATTATAGCTTTGCTGAGTAGAGTAATCTTGATTGTAGGTCCTTGCTTTTCACCACTTTGAATATTTCATGCCAATTCTTTCCGGCCTCAAAATTTCTCTTGAGAAATCAGCTGAGAGTTTTATGGCAGCTCCCTTGTAGGTAACTAACTGTTCTTCTCTTGCTGCTTTTAAGATTCTCTCTTTGTGTTTAAACTTTGGCATTTTAATGATCATGTGTCCTGTTGTGAGCTTCTTTGGATTCATCTTGTTTGAAACTCTCTGCACTTCCTGGGTTTATATTTATTTTCTTCACCAGATGAAGAAAGTTTCCTGTCATTATTTCTTCAAATAGGTTTTTAATTCATTGTGCTCTCTCATCTCTTTCTGGTGCCCCTATCATATGAATGTTGATATGCTTGACGTTGTTCCAGAAGCCCCTTAAATTGTCCTCACTTTTTTGGATTTATCGTTGTTGTAGTCTCTATTTCATTTACTTGCTTTTCTGGAGCTTTGTTCTATTCTTTTATTTGAGACATTTTTATGTCTCCTCAGTTGGGCTACCTTCCTGTGTTTGTTTTTATTTAATAAATAGGGCTACTATGTCTCCTGGCCTTTGTAGAGTGGCCTTATGTAGTAGGTATGCTGTGGGGCTCAGTGGCACAATCTTCTTGGTCACCAGAGTTGGTGTTCCAGGTGTGTTGTTTGTTGGGGTTGTGTGTGCCATCTTATTGTAGTTGAGCCTTGATTGCTCTTTACATATCATTGGCAGAGTTTGATTCTCTGGCTGGTTAGTTGTGAGGACTGGCCATAATTACAGTAAAGGAGCTGCTGTTCAGGAGCTGCCTTATGAAACAAGATTTATTTTAGTAGGGTTCTTTTGCCTGCCCAGTCTGCCCCTTATATGTGTCATCTGTGGAGGAAACCAGGTGGTAGAAGCTGGCCACTGGGTATGCCAGCTGGCAGGCCTCTTGAGAGATGCTCCACTGGAGGCCACATTCAATTGCCACTTATGCCCTTCCTGGGGCCACCTGAAATAAGGCACCAAGCATTCCTTAAGTAGACATCACCTGTGCTGGGCTTGGAGGTGCCTCATGAAGCCAAGCCATGAACAGAAGTCAGCTGTCCTTAGTGCTGAGGCATGACACTGTTTGTTTTGGTCTTGTGAACATTTGAGAGATGTTGAGAAAGTTCATAACATAAGCCAAGGCAGATTTTTTATTAGAAAAGTTCACGGGAAGTGGCTTTGATTGGCTCAGAAGTTAAGTAGAGTGAGGTTTATGGGATCAGGGCAAACATTGTTAACCAGTTTGATGGAGGAGGGCTTGTCATTGCCAAGGTTTTCAGGCAGGGCAGGTTTCGGCGGTGGTACACCCAATTGAAAAAACACACGCAGAGCTGACATGGGGGACCATAAACACACCAGCAAGCAAGCAAGCTACTTTATTGTGCACCTGGGACTATATATACGTATTCAAACAAAAGTGGCATCTTGCCGCATCTGCCCAGTAGCAATTGTTTAGGTTTTCATGATTACATAAGGCAGTACATGCGCAGTAACTGTCAGCCCCGGGAATTCCTCAACCCCAGACAGGGACTGATTATACCAAGGTCAAGCCTGGGCGGTGGGTCTGGCTTTAACCCTTTGCAGTGGGCTTAGCTTTAACCTTCTGGGGACTGATAGGGCTCAACAAAAAAAATGGTTTCCTCTAGCTTCTCTATCTGGGAGAAAGCTGCCCCTTCAATTCCTGCCCTGAAGCTAGACAATTTAGTTCTTCCCTCTATGTCCCTGGCACCTTTCAAGCTGCTGCCCCAGCACTGGAGCTCAGAGCAACTAAGTCTATCAGCAAGTAACTATATGCAGGCCCTTTAAGAGGAGTGCCTGGGATTTCAGCTGCCCTAGTCTCACTCAGTCACAACTCTGCTGGTTTTCCTAGCCAGAAGTTATGGAGATTTCACTCCCTGGCACTGAATCCCTGGGCTGAGGAGCCTGGTGTGGAGCTGAGAACCCTCCCCTTCTTTGGGAGGTTAACCTCCAGAGCCAAGTTGCGCTCTTGATTTTTAATGGTCACAGATGTGTCTGGGACCAGCCTGTTTTGCGTCTCTGCCTCTCCTACCTGTCTCAAGGTGGCTTCTTTGGTATGCCCATAGTTTTAGGACTTCTGTTTAGTTACACTTCAGGGGATTGTTAATAATAGCTGTTCTCTAGTTTAGTTGTAATTGATGTGGTATTGAGGGGAGGTAAGCATAGTGGTTACCTACTCCACCATCTTGACTGAATCTACAATCACTGCTTTTCAATTTAAACTGGTTAGATCAGATTTTAGTTACTCGAAAATAAAGAAGTTTGTTTTTGCAGGCAGACATAAAGAAATATTAGAGTAGTGCCTGTTACATGCAAAAAGAGAGCTACATGTAAAAAATTGACTTAGCACAGAGAAGAGTAACACATGAGATGAGAAAAGTGGATAACAGGGGAATAAGTAGAGCTTCATAAAAAAATATTTAAGTTTTAAAGGTAAGTAGAAATACGTGAAGAGATAAGGGTCGTGAAGGCACAGATCTTTTAGAACAGCCTAGTAGCAGGAGACAAGCACCCAGGCATCATTTCAGCAAGGCCAAGAGCACAGGTTTCTTTATGGGCCAAAAAAGCCTTGATGGATTTAAATAAGAGGAGTGACAATCTTTGCTATTCCTCAAACATCACTTGCCCATTCTTCAATTCCTGTGGACAGTACTGGGGAAAAACACTTAACATACATGCTCTTGAATTATATTTCTAGCTCAAGCACTTCTATTAGATTATGAGGCCTTGTGTGCAAGGGCTACATCTTACAAACTATTGAATTGCATCCTAACCCCTAGTGCCTGGTATAAAGCTGGCACAAAACAAAAATGTTGTTTGCACAAGTGATGACACCTCATTTCTGTGGTGTTCCATGATTTTCAAGGCACATTCATTGCATAGGTCTAGCCTAATCTCCCAGAGGAAATTCTACCATGGGTTTTTCTTACTGCTTGGAAATTAAAGCTTGAGTAGCTTAGGTGCCCCACTGCAGGGCTCACACAGGTCTTCTGACTGCTAGCACAGGGATCATCTGTCCATCATACTGGCTAATTTTATCTTACCTGCTCTACCTATGACCAATTACCTAAAGCAGCAGGCCAGGTGTGAGAACTGGGGTCAAAAAGTAGTAAGTAGTCTTAATCAAGCTATATATCACTTTTTTTAAATGGCCATGGATAGCCCTGTGTTTTCTTCTAATAGATTCTGGCACTTTTCTTTAATGGCACTTACAATTTAAAATAATGTATTTATTAGAGTGTTTGTATAACATCTGCCTTCTCTTTTGACTATACATACATTTTATAAGGGCATGTATTTGAACTCTTTTTTTTTTAACCACTGAATAAACAATGATTGACATAAAGTAAGCCCTCAATATACTTATAACTTGAATAAATGAATGAATAAAGGCATGGAGATGGAGCCTATGACTTTGGCCTCAGCATCTAGGTTTTTCTGCAGCTTGCAGCTTACTAAAAGAATGGCAGCAGTGAGATTCAGACCTCTGCAGAAAAGAGGTCTGAATCTTAAAATTACAAACATACTAAGCTTTATTCCTGTGCCTTCCCAGCACCTCTTCAAGGCCCTAAACTGCCTGACTGTCCAGATGAGTGATGCCTGTGCTGTGTATCTTTTTGGGGGAGGTTGACTAGGAAGACATGCAGGTGTGGAACTTAGAGCTGCTGAGCTCACACCAGCTTTGTTCAGTTCACACCCTCTTCTGATTCTGTGTAATCTGTGAGATATATGTTTGGCATATTTAGTGTTGTTTAACAATCTGCCTGCAAAGAAAGCCACACAGTGTACAGCTTTTGATCTCCTCATTACAGAAGGTGAAACTATAAGATATAATAGAAGTATGCACAGGGACTAAGAAAATGGAGGAGTCCACTAGGACAGAGAGTCTGCAATCAACAGGCAGACTTACCCTGTACAGTGCTGCCAGGCCTCTCTGTAAAATGCAAATATGGTGCTTTTCTTTTCTTGTCCAGAGCCCTCCATGGAGTCTCAGGGCCAACAGCAGGTGTTCTCAGGGGCAGCCTTGGGACACACCAATATGTTGCAGTCACCTCTGAGGTGTGTTGCATGTAATTCATTATTAATAGAAATTAAAACTTAGAAATAAAATTTTTGTTTACAAAGTATAGCAACAAATCCTAAAAGATTGTGATTCTCTCTCACTCTGTTCTTGAGTAGGAGAGAAAGCAGGAACTAGCTGTGGTGGGGGGAAACTGTTCCTATGGTGTGGTTGCAGACATGGTCTAAACTACGAACCCAGACAATGAAGCTCTGAGTCCTCAGCATGGGCGTGACAGCCTCTGGGCTCCAGCACCAACCCTGCCACCCTTTTCTTTTCTGCCATTCTCAAAACATTCACATGCCCATTCTCCCACTTCGCTGTCTCTGATACCCTAAAGGCCCTTTCCCCTTCTTTGTTGGCTCACACATCAGGGCTCAGCTGTGCAGCCTTCCAGAGTTTTGGATCACATTGTCTCAGATTTTTTCACTCCTCACCCTACTGATTCTCCTCTGAAGTGTCTATCCACTCCTCCCTGTTCTCCTCTGCCAGCTTCTTCTTTATCTTAGCTGTCAATTTTGGATTGCCCAGGGGCTCACTCTTGAGGCCTCTTCTCTATCTGTACTCCCTGTGTGTCCTGAGGTCATCCCATGCTTAACCTGCCTCCTCTACAATAACTCTCAAATGTACATTTATAACGCTCCACTTTATCTAGAAATTCACTTTCCAGGGTGGTAGCCACATGTGCCTATTGAGTATTTGAAATGTGTCTAGATTGAATTGAGATATACAGAAAGTGGAAAACAGGCATCTGATTTTAATGAATTAGTACCCCCCCAAAAGCAAACTATCCAACTAATTATTTTATGTTGATAGCATCTAAACATTACAATATTTCAGGTATATTGGATTAAATAAAATATATTATAAAATTAATATCACATGTTTCTCTTTTACCTTTTCAATGTGGATGCTAGTGATTTTAAAAATAACCTGTTTCTCATTTGTGGCTAACAATGTATTTTCATTTGACAGCAATGCGTAGAGCACCAGACTCTTCCCTTTTTTTATTCACCTGACATCTCCACTAAGACATCTGAGAAAAACCTCACATTGAATAGGATGAAACAGAACTCATTTTCCCCCTCAGCATACCTCCCACATATGGTATGTTTTTTTCTCCCTGATTTGTCCACTTCTGAGTAAATGGTCCCACCGTTTCCCCAGTTGCCTGATTCAAAGTCTAATTAATCCTTGATTTCTCATTGTCATTCATTCCTTACATCAAACCCATGTGTAGGTCCTGGTGATTCCACCTTTATGCTCCCTTCCTTCCACGCCCCTCACCACCTAGCCTCAGTCAGCAGTCACAGTGTCCCAACACTAATAAGGCCAACACTGACAAAAACCTTCACTATCTTCCAGTTGAACTTAAAATAAAATCCAAACCCTTATCATAGCTGACAAGACCCTACAAGACCCTTTTGCAACCTTGCTCTGACCCCTCTCTTTGACCTTGATGTCCTACTCCACCTTTCCCCCATGATATTTCTCACATGCACATCAATCTCATTTTATCCTGTGGCTTTTGCTCTTGCTTTTCACTGTGCCTGACATGCTCTTCTTGCTTCTCTTTAACTTGGCATGATGCCTCATGAGAGGCAGTGTCCTGGATTTTCATCTAAAATATCGCTATCACAAGCTGTCTAGCACACCTCCTTGTTTTCACCTTCTTAGTCCTTATTCTCTGAAGTTATCTTATCTGTCTAGCATCATTCCTCACTGAACGTTGGTGTATGATATTGTTTCTGCCTCAGGCTTTGTCACCATCCTGGGTGATGTCAGCATCATGTGGATGATCTCAGTGGACTTTTACTTACTTTTTTGACCTACTCATTTCCAGTGGTCTTTCTTCTTCCACCTCACACTTTATCACCCTCAAAGTTATTTTGGTTATCTTCACATTTCTGTTGCCCATATTCTCACCTGAAGGCTGATGCTCTTTCTGGTATATACACTGCTGTACTCCCGGGCCCTGGGGCAGTTCCTGGCCAAAGAAAGCAATCGTGAATGCTAGTTAAATAAATAAATGCACTCAGAAATGCCCCACACCCTCCTTCAAGCCTCTTCAAAATTTGTAATTTTCTCCACCCTGGCAATTTTCATTATATATCTCTTTACTTATCTATCTCTCTATCTCAACAATATGAGGGTTGTCCAGAAAAAATCCAATCATAAACTCCTCAATTTTTTGTATTATATGACTGGATACTTTCCAGACAATAGTTGTAAACTAACAAGAGCTGATTCTTACTTATTTTTTTTTAGCGTCTATCACAGGGACAGATACACAAGGATGTTTGGTTGATTGATGAATATAATATCTACAGGTAGCTCTTGACTCAACAATAATTTCTCAAAGCTAATTAGTTGGTACAAGACACACTTCCTCAGTCTTGCCAGAGGTTGGAGTTGACATTGTCCAATATCTCTGTGGGCTCACCGTGGCCTTCTCTACAGTGTGCCCCACATGTGCATACAGAGGCAGATAAAGCCAGACTGGAAAGAAAAGGACAGAGCGAATGTATATACAGAGGCAGCCTGCATTCCTAACACCTTTTTACCTCCTCCGTCAACCATGTCTGAGGCCCAGCGGCCTTTCTGCTCCTGGAGTCCAGGAAATAGCTGTTTCCTTAAAATAAATTCCCTTTCTTGTTCAAACCAGGTTCAGTGGATAATGACTGTTGGCTCTGTTCTTTGCAACCAAGAATCCTTAAAACAGCAGGCCCCCAACAGAAGGAAAATTTGAGCAGCCCCTGCTATCATGATATTAAAGGTCTCAGGTTTGCAAAATGAGACCTGAGCCTTAGAAAATAAAAGTAGATTCTCTATGTAGAATTACTGGGTCTCAGTATTGAAACCTGTGGGTACACACATTTTTTTGACCAATTTTATGATGCAGGGTAAGAGGCCAATCTCTTAGGCTTTCAGGGATATTGATGTGAAAAATTAATATATTACTTGGTTTATGCAGCAGGTAACTTTCTAAAAACCATGTGTGAATCACATTTTTAAAAATGAGTTCTATTTTTCCATTCACTATGGCTATCTGTTCAGAGTGCTTTCTCTTCATTTCTGAATTTTCTCCAATTGGCAGCAGTGAACTAAATGTAAACCCTAGCTTTACATTTCTATCATTTCAATGGAGTTCATCAATCAATCAATCAAAATTTTCATTCAGAGCCTATTATGCATAAGACTTTGTTCATGATTGCTAAAGAGAATAAGAAATGCACCAAATGCACCAGGGGAGCCTGCTATCTGTGAATCCTCTATAAAACATGTGAATTGCCACCCTTTTATTGATCTCTTCTGTAAATTCAGATTCTCTTCTAACAGGTTTTTCCAAAGAAGTGCCCATGTGTACTGAGCAGCCTGTCTGGGTTGCCATACAAATGGAAAGTCATAAAAGAATGTTTAAAAAGATAGGTGTTTCAATAAATCTTCAGTTAATAGCAACCGTTAGTGCCTGGAGACATAACTGAGACTATTCATGGTGTCTTCTGAGAAGTAAGCACAAATAACTCAGTAATCTGAAACTCCTAGAAAAGTAAGAGCAAAGTAGGAAAAAGTTTATAATGTGCTTTAAAACAAGTCATGTAAGGCCAAAATAGGTTTTATTTGTGACAGAAAAAAAGACTCCTACAACTTAAGAGACCCCAGATCAACCACCATGCTCTCTATGGTCTAGACTTCTCCCAGAGTCAGTTTTGTTATTTGTGACATCCAAAAGACTTCATGACTTACCTCAGCAGCTACTATTTAGTTTCAAAAGAAAGTATCTGAATTATTTTTAGTTATTCATAATCTACCTGTATCCACAAAGGATTTTGAAGCACTTTATAAAAGGTGTGCAGCATCAAAACATAGATATTAGAAAGTTGAAACATCATAACAAAGTCTTACTTGAGAATTGTTTTGCAAGTATCAAAAATAAATTGAAGCTATCCGTATAAGAAATAATGTTGCCTTGGCTCTTGAGTCACTCTCCTTGATCAAGGAGTGTACTTTCTCTTCAATAAACTATCTCTTTGTTTCACCACTATACTTTTTTTGTGTGTCTCATTCAATTCTTTGCTTGAGATACCAAGAACCTGGACATTGTGTCAACGAGGACACCCCACTTTCTAGTAACAAGGTAGGGAGAGGGCTGCCTTGCTTGGCCCATATCCTCTTCAGGCTTGGCTTCTTGGTTCGAGCACAGTCAATTGCCACTCTCAGCCAAAGAGGAGCCTTTACACCTTCAACTCTTCCAAAACAGACCCTCCAAAGTTCCTTTTTCCCTCTATAAAAGAAAACTTCTCTCCTCTGTTCCTTGGTCTTTCCTATGTTTTGCCATAGTTCGCTTGTCACAAATTGAAGTTCCTCTGCTATTTCAGAATAAACCCATTTTACTGGTTAAGAAAAAAAAAAGAAATAATGTTGCCTTCCAGATCCTAAACTGTCTGTTCCCTCCCCTCATGCATTCCCCATGACATCCTAAGACAGGAACTAAGCCTGAAGGCCATGGGGGTATAGAATATCTAGGAGACAGAATGGACACTCTCTTTTTTATTATTTATTTATTTATTTATTTATTTATTTATTTATTTTTAAATTCATTTTTATTGTTAGAATTATTGGGGTGACATCTGTTAGCAAGAATTACATAGGTTTCAGGCATACAACTCCACAGTGTATTGTCCACTTGATATATAATAAGTTCACCAGCTAATGTGACTTCTCTTTCCATCACCTTATATTTAGCTTCCCCCCCTCCTCTCCCACCCCCTCCCCTTTCTCCCCTCCCTAACCCACTCATCCCCAAATAAACATTAAACTATTGATTGTGTCCATGGGTTATTTGTTTGTTGATTTATTTTTCCTTTGCTTTCAGTTTTATATTCCGCATATGAGTGAAGTCATACAGTTCTTTGTTTTTTCTGTCTGGCTTATTTCACTAAGGATGATGATCTCCAGGTCCATCCATTTTGTTGAAAATGGCAATATTTCATCTTTTCTTATAGCTGAGTAATATTCCATTGTGTATATGTACCACAGCTTCTTTATCCAGTCATCTGTCACAGGGCACTTGGGTTGTTTCCATGTTTTAGCCACTGTGAACAGCACTGCAATGAACATTGGGGTACATAGTCCTTGCGGACAAAGGGTTTCAAGTCTTTTGGGTAGATCCCCAGAAGGGGGATTGCTGGGTCAAATGGTAACTCCATTCCCAATTTTCTGAGGAACCTCCACACTGCCTTCCACAGTGGTTGTACCAGTTTGCACTCCCACCAGCAGTGTACCAGAGTTCTTGAGGGTACTATTTCTCCTTCACTCGCACATCTCACATTATCCTGTATAGACTTGGAGGAAGGCTGGTTAGGCAATGATGGATAAGGTTCTTCAAGGAAGGAACAACCTAAGATAGATACAGTCACACAGGGGCCATAAGAAGAGAGCTTAAGCTCGACAGAGGTGAGGCATAGACCCTCACTCCTTCTGAGGTTAAATCTCTGACTGCCTTGCTTCCCACATACTGAGATTTGATGGAATGATAATGGTAAAAACTTCCTTGAAAGGGTGTCTTAGATGACTGAGACTGGATGGAATGGTGTCAGCTATTCCCTCTTAATGGATGTTTTTGTAAAAATGATCATTCCATCCCTGAGGTTAAGTGTTGGTGTGTGAAAGCACAGTAAGTGCTGGAGTACAATGACAATTTTTGGGAAAAGCAGTTTTGAGGCACGTAACTCACAGACCTGGGAAAAAAAATCAATTTTACTTCCTTGTATGCCCACTAATAAAAGGTATGCATTGGCCCAATTCGGGACACCCAGTCCTTGAGGCTGGGGTCCCTTGGCCCCATTTGTAATATAATATTTGCTACTGTCTTTCATAACTTTGCATTGCCCTCCTCATTTTCTCACCACTTTTATTGTGCTGGATGTGACAACATAAAAAATTTTTTTGTTTGTTTTTTGGTGGGTTCCATGAGTGGAGATGAAACCCAGTCCGTGGTGGTGAGAGTACTGAAGCCTAGCCACTACACCACCAGGGAACCTCAAGAAATAAAATGCTTTTTCAATGAAAAATGCAAGGTTTATCTGTGTAACCCAAAAGCAGGAAATTAGCAGAACCCCAGAAAAGACAGTACAAGCAACAAGACTTCTGTCTGGATACTTGCCAAGTGTCAGCTATCTGTCCTTCAACTGTTTATCTCAGTGTACCTGCTTCTCTCTTTTTTCTCAGGAGACTGACTTTCTTGTCCATCCACATAGTTACTTGCAGCCTGAAAGTCTACTTCACTTAGAGCTCAAGCCATTTGGAGAGAAGCTGATGCTTATTCGAATCAACCCCAAATTCCCAGAAGAACTGATCTTTGGCCAGGCTTGTCACAGATGGCTGCCACATACTCAGTAATTATTTGATGTTAGAGGGGGCCATCTTAATTATCTCAGGCTGCCATAACAAAATGCCATAGACTGGTGGCTTAAACAACAGGAATTCTCTTTCCCAGAGTTTGAAGTCTGAAAGTCCAAGACTATGGTTAGGTCTGGTGGGAGCTCTGTACTTGTGTTGCAGATGGCCACTGTGTCCTACATCACCTTTCCTCAGTGGATGAGGCTTGTGAGACAGAAGTTCTCTGGTATCCCATCATGAGAACCCCACCCCATGACCTCTTCTGATCTCAATCTCTCTCTCCCTCTCTCTCTCTCTCTCTCTCTCTCTCTCTCTCTCTCTCTCTCTCTCTCTCACACACACACACACACACACACACACACACACACAAGAGATGTACAAAACAACTACTCATGAGTTCTTTGAGGCAAAATTTATGTTCCTATTTATCTTTATAGCTCTTGGTTTTGGCCAGCAAATGTTTGTGGGAATGAATTAAACTAAAGTGAATTAGATTGAGGCTTCATTTTTTACAAAAGAAAATTTAGAGGGTCTGGTGTCCTCTGAAACATCAACTTGCCATCACTCACTACCTACTCGGTACATGAGATAAAATCTAACAATGTCTCTAGCTACTCAATAGTTCCTAAGTAGTGGCTAAATCTGCTCAGCAATGATTTTAAGTGATAGAAAGAGGCAGAATTTATGGGCAGTAGGGGTGGCCTGAAGAAGAGGATGGTTAATACAGGTAAATGGCTAGGAGGGTTAGGAGTGGTAATTTTGCTACACATCAGGGATGTAGGCAGAAAAACAAGTGCTGTGATTGTGCTTCTAGTAAGTATTTTCACTTGGATTCTAAACTCAGCCTTCGCTCCTTTAATGACTTAAATGAGCTCCTTCTCCAAGTATGCGCACTTCTCCTTGACAGCAGATGGCAGCAGTAATAAACCACAGTGACAAGCTAAACACTGACAGGTGGCAGGGAAATGTGCTCCTGTTCCCATTAAAAAGATAAGCTTTTCTGGAGGCCATGCAGAAACATGATATTTCAATGAGGCACAAATATTACAAAGTGATTTCCAATGCTTTTACTAGCTGACCAAGAGAACACAAAGAAGTCCTTGTAGATGTGGCCAATATTTCTTACACTGAAGCAGGTCCATGGAAATGACCCTGAGGTTTTGTCTAATGGTTAATATCTAATCTCCAGACCACAGATAATGGACTTCAAAGAAGCCCAGGGCCCACAAATGGTCAACCTCTGCCTTTGGTGACACCTCCTCACTTGGCTCCCATAGCATCTGGGCATACCTCTATTTACACTCCCATTCTGTTTTCTAAGGATCCTTCATATATCTTCCCCCATTGTCTCCATTAATCTATGAGCTTCTCAGAAAGAGATATTAAGTCTTATTTAACTCTGCAATTCCTCAGTGCCCAGCAAAATTCCTGATACTTAGGGAGTTTGACATAATGAAAAGTATACACTTGGATATGATCCTGGAATGAACTTTTCTACCCATATGATAATAGGCAAGGCATCTAAGCTCTGTGGATCCAGTTTCCTCATTTAAAAATTGTGCACCTGCAATCAGAGTAAATACAAAATCAAACTTTGTTTAGAGTACCTAAAGCACCTAGCACAGGCCTGACACCTACAACCAGCTAGTATTAATTGAACTGCACCTCTCCCAGGGGCTAAACTTCTGCCCCATCACACTTGAAATGAAATATTAATGAAATATTAAAATGAACTGAGCTAGTTCAGAGATCAATGAAGTATTTGACATTTATAGAGGGAGGAGCATTTTTCACCACAGTCTTGGATGTTGTACATTATCAATGCAACTTACAAAGTTGTAAATTGAGGTTTAGGTTGCTGTGCCTTGCTAAAAATAAAACAGTTTGTGAATATTAGAGCTGGAATACAATCCCTGGTCTCTGTGACACTAAAAGGTCAGGTTTTTTTTTTCTACATCACAAAAACAAATGTGATAAAAAATAAAGAAATCACCAATACAGAAGATCAATGACAGAAAATAAGTGTCTAGGACCACTCGGCTGGCACTCAGCTAACAGAAGAAATGCCCAAGAAATGCCTCCTAACAAGACAAGGAGCTCAATTATACAGCTGTAAGCCATGACTCCTTGACCTTTCACAAAAATATTTGTTTATGGGATTGATAATAAAAAATATTTTTGAATAATTTAATGAAAATAAATTACTTATTTTTACCCACTGGGTTTTTTATCTAAATGTACATATGAACATTTAATGTCCTAGCTTAAATACTTCAAAGTCTTTCCACAACCAAAGCCCTTTACAATGGTATTCCATTTACTGTCCTCATTTTCTTACCTCTCAATTTACTCTTTAACCAAACCAAGCTTAAGGTTCTCCAAATACCCCAGGCTATTGCTAGTCATTCTTTCTATTTTCATTCCTTTCATCTGAATAATTTTACCTATTCTGAACTGAAATTCCATTCAGATATCTCTTTCTCCAGGGAATGTCTTCCCTGACCTGCCAACCAGATTTACCTCCTCTTTTAGCCTCTGAATTTTTCTGTCTACCCCTACCATTGTCACTTTGTTTTATAAATATCTCCTTAGCTATTTATTTCTTCTTACATCTGAGTATGAGTCTTTTGAGGACAAAGAGTTTATCTTAATTTATTTTCTTATCCTCATCATTTATCACCATGGATCACACATATAAAAAGAAGCCTTAAAAATATTTTGAATGAAAAGTTGTCATGTGTACCCCCCATCAAAAGCTGAGCACCCAGGAAATACACATAAAACAAAATACAGGTAAGAGGAATAGTGTAGACTAAAATAAATGGAAAATAATTTTATTATACTTGAATGAGTGGCACAAACATCATGCAGCAATGCCAAATGAATTCAAAGTGCTTGATGAGTGGAATGTATCACAAGCCTACAAGGAAGCACAAGGCATTTCTCTGCAAAGGTGTGTCCACATGTTTTGTTAATTTGAACAGCCATTGTGAAATGGATCTCACTCTTACCCACTAATCTGGTCTGTCTACTAATGACCTGCCTTCTAGGCAAATCCTAGGCAAAGAAAAAAGTTAGTCATTATTCGTCGATCAGTTATCATGGACACATGACTGAGGGAAGGTGATCATCAGTGCAGCATGAGAAATGATGCCAACTATAATAAAAACATCATCAACAAGAACAACTAAAGATTTACTGATATTGGTGTTTCTTAGCTAGGTCTTTTATAAGAAGTGAGCTCAGAGGGCTTAGGAATGAAACTCTTCATCCATATAATGGGTATAATAATGACCAGTAAATGGTGCTCATGAATGTAACATGTAATAATGAATGTGACATACCTACTACTACAGTGTTTGGTACACTTAATAAGCAGTAGCTATTGCTAAGCTGAGATTCCCTAGAATAAGTCTATTTAATGTGGGTATAAGGAGACAGGTAAAAATTGTTTCTCCAGTGGAGTCTCCATAACTGTATTTATTTTCTCTAAAGTGCTTCTCATATTTAATCGTTGCTATTGTTCCAGTGTATCCATTATAATGAATACTCTTAAGAAGAAAGGTTTGAATTTAGAAATAAATTTCACAGATCATGCCTTAGGATATATATCACTAGTGTTTAACTTGAAAACCCAGATTGAGAGAATAGAATCCCATTGGACACCGCCAAATTGGATTTTGAAGAAAATTTATTTGCTCTCTCTTATTTTTCATTCTGGGATAAGTAAAATAAAAATTAAATGTTTCCACATGTAAATTTTGTGCTTTGAAATAACTCAAGAGAGTGTCATATTCCCAAGGTGGTCAGTTCTATAGATGTTTTATACATTATTGACAGCATATCAAGGAGGAAACCTGAGGTTAAAACAAATCCTTGTATTTGCATCAAATAATGTTAATATTTGTCTGCAGCCCCTCTCTCTACTAAGAGTTAAAACGAAGCTACCTTTTTACTTTAGACTGTAATCTTATATGTAAATTATCTATTCCTCACGTTGTTTTGAAGTGTAGCATTATCAAACTATTATAGATAATCAAGTGATTCAGTTTAAAATGGTAAAAAAGCAGAGCAACATCCAAAAATAGAAATTAAATGCGTTTATCTTTGTTCCACCTAACAAAAAACGTTATGCTCCATGGTATGGTTTTTACCTATACATGGGGCAAAATGGAGCAGTAAACAAAATATGAGTTCAGATGCTCCAGTCCCCCTTTTTACTGGTCCCCACAGCACTCCTTTCCCGCTCTCTTTTAGTTCTCACAGCCCTCATAAGCTTTCTGCTGCTCTCCAGGAAAGACATATGTGTTACAGAAAGCCAAAGTTTAGCTAAGGCTCTTGAACCTCACAGCACCCCTTAGATAAGATCTTGGCTGAAAAAACAAGCATAATCACAAGGCTCAATTTTATTCTAAAGGTAAGAAACTTCATTCCTGTCTCTAATGGATGTTTCTCTACCATTAACGGACTGGGGTCTATCTTCAAAAATCTTTTTATCCTATCCATTTCTATGGCTTAAGTTTAATGATTTGAGCCAAGTTACAGAATCTATTTGTTCTCAGACTCCATACCAACAACCAAGATGTGTAGTAGCTATTCACTTTTTGGAATCATTATTTATTAAAAAATAAAAACATCAAAAATGATATGCACACACCTATGATACCCTCATGTGCACATACCGTTCAAGGTTCAAATATACTTATATTGTTAAACCAAATATGCATACATTAACACTTGGAAAACTAGCCACAATTATACATGACAATACCTTAAACTTCAGAAAATGTTAAGTCTCCAAAATCCAGTTAAGCTAAAGATCCTGGCCCCTGCCTAGCTAAGACAATAAACAGTAGTATAGAGTTTCTGATTGCCCCCCACCCCCATACATACAACCCTGAAAATCTAAGGATCTAGTTCATTGAGTAAGAAACCTGGTTGGGGTAGGGGGCAAGTGGGCAGAAAAACTCATTTGTTCTAAGCTCTATATGCAGGTGAAATTAGAGAATTTATACACTGAGAAACAAACAGTAAGTTAAAAATGATCATGCATACATTGGTGAATCCAAAGTTCATTTATCCAGAGAAGACATACAATGGCCAACAGGTATATGAAAAGATTCACAGTATCACGTACTATCAGGGAAATATAAATAAAAACCACAATGAAATATCACCTTCTGCTTGTTGTAATGACTACTATTAAAAAATAACATGCATTTCTGAGGGTTTGGATAAACTGAAACTTTGTGAACTATTGATAGGAATGTAAAGTGATGCAGTGGCTATAAAAAACAGTATGGAAATTCCTCAAAAAGTTAAAAATATAATTTCCATATTATCTAGCAATCCTAATTTGGGGTGTTTATCCAAAAAATTTTAAATCATGATCTCAAAGAGATATTTGCACCTACACTGCAACATTACTCACAATAGCCAAGATGTGGAAACAACCTAATAAGCAATATAATGTCACCTTCCATCATGTAGCTGCCCTAAGTCAGTGGCTTTGAGGCCTACTTCTTATACAAATGCTTTTAAGTATATTAACTGATCTTATGAGGCCATCAGAATACAAATGATACCCCGAAAGCTGTCAACCCATACAAACTGAAGAAGTCAACACGGTTTCCCATGTGGATCTTGAGACCACTTCTCTTCTAGACTAGATAGGGTGAGAGTTCTGTGAATCTTTGATAGGTAGCAACAATGGCCACATTCAGCAGGAAGCTGATATAGAAGAAATCTCCTGCCCCTCAACTTCCCATAGAGATTTATGAGTATCACACTTCTCAAGAGGAAGGTTAAGGTAGGCAGATAGAACATGGGGATCTTGGGACCTATTCCATAGGACCCACCTTGCTGAAATAGTCACCACCTTAATACCACCCTTTTTCCTAGTAATCCCCACCCCAAGTTGGGTAACCACAGGAGGAAATTACAGGCAAATATTGACTAACACAAGGAAGTTATACGGTACAAAAAGCCCACCAGTTTAAGCCAGTTACTAGTGCCTGTGCAGTAAACGTTACAAGGACCTACATTTCACCTAAGCCTCATTGTATAATCATTATAATATTTTACATATGCCCATAAGTTCATTAATATCATTATAACAGATTGACTTCTGGGAAGGAACATACACAGTTAAAAGAAGGTGATATAATTGCCTCCTGTCAATCAAGGATGCCAACAAAAATGTCCTATACCCAAATAGGTGTAACCCCTTACAACTAATAAGAATAAAACTACCAATGCCTCATTAATTGGGGATCTTGAGCCACTTCTTTTGAGTGTATTTACACCTTGCTGTTTGGCGCCCTAAAGCCATTCTCTTGCTCAGGCCCACTCCTATTTATCTGGAGTGTACTTCTGCTTCTAATTAACTGCTCCTTTATCCCTGTAGTTCTGTGTTATGCTCAATTCTTTGTTTGGGACACCAAGAACCTGGACATCATGCCAAGAAGGATCCATTCTCCAATAACATAGAACTTCTGTTTTCCAAGGGAACAAGAACCCTTTAATGAACAACACCCTGTAGGAGTATCGTAGACACATCAGGCATTTAGAGCTCTTGTTTCTTTCCCTTGAATTCTAAGAAGGACTCACTGAACACCAGGTTTTTATAACCACACTATTTTTTTTAAATTCATTTTTATTGTTAGACTTTTGGGGTGACATCTGTTAGCAAGGATTACATAGGTTTCAGGCATACAATTCTACAGTGCATTGTCAATTTGATGTATAATAAGTTCACCACCTAATGTGACTTCTCTTTCCATCACCTTATATTTAGCTTCCCCGCTCGTCTCCCACCCCCTCCCCTTTCTGCCCTCCCTAACCCACTCATCCCCAAATAAACATTAAACTATCGATTGTGTCCATGGGTTATTTGTTTGTTCATTTCTTTTTTTCTTTGCTTTCAGTTTTATATTCTGCATATGAGTGAAATCATGCAGTTCTTTGTTTTTTCGGTCTGGCTTATTTCACTTAGCATGATGATTTCCAGGTTCATCCATTTTGTTGCAAATGGCAATATTTCATCTTTTCTTACAGCTGAGTACTATTCCATTGTGTATATGTACCACAGCTTCTGTATCCAGTCATCTGTCACAGGACACTTTGGTTGTTTCCATGTTTTGGCCACTGAACACCACTGCAATGAACATTGGGGTACATAAGTCTTTGCGGACAAAGGTTTTCAAGTTCTTTGGGTAGATCCCCAGAAGGGGGATTGCTGGGTCAAATGGTAGCTCCATTCCCAATTTTCTGAGGAACCTCCACACTGCCTTCCACAGTGGTTGTACCAGTTTGCACTCCCACCAGCAGTGTACCAGAGTTCCTTTTTCTCCA